>JACCPG010008938.1:0-18707 GCA_016069955.1 Drepana arcuata
TTTATTACTTTGTTTATGTCATACTGTAACGTGATTGTTACTGAATGTACTTACGTATAAATAGTATATATCCTGAAGCCTTCCCACGGGGGTCTCCAAAAGGGTACTTAGATGTATTAGTAGTCTGCTATAATATGAGATAAATGAACAAATCATGCATGAAAATTTAAATTATTGTACTAGTGACTGATTGACGTTTAATACAGGAGGGAAAGCCTGTGGCCGCTGCCTTAAGCCTCACGACCAGTGATGTCAACATTAAGTTACAGTAAAGTGTAGAAGTTACTCCAATAATCACTATTGGAGAAATTACCCGTTTTTAATTCACGATACAGGCTGAAGGTTTTATTTTTATCTATCGTTTCCGATTTACCAACTAGATTTTTTATTGTCAAGTTTCGTTATTGACAAGGTCCGCAAACGTGAGATGATTCCTAGGAGAATCTGATTTCCGATCTTTGATCATTTTACTGGACTCTAATAAAATAATGCCCTGTAGAATAGTTAATGGACTCTGTAACGCGAAACAAAAACATTCTTAAAATTAATTCTACTTAAGTCAATCCAACATTTTATCTCGGCTAATTTGACATTGACATTACTATGATATCTCTTAATTGTGTTGTTTTAAATTTATTACAACATCACAGGAACGTCACTACTAAAACAGAAAGGTCTGCTCAACCTAGAAATATTCTAGCTATTTTCCTGTATAAATTCCAGTAATGATGTGACGAGTGGGGTCTGAACGGTTTCAGTGCAAGTGCTGGGGGCCGTGGGGGCCGGGTGGGAGGCCGTAGTAGCAATATCCTTCACCCGCGCTAGGTCAGGGTTAACAGTACCCCCGAGCTCCACGGTGAACCACCTTCGACCTTGGATCCAGTGCGTACGATATTGCACCTAGATAAAGCAACATTATATCTGCTCTAGATTTTACTCTTCCGTGCAAGTTTCGACTCTAATTTAGTCCTATAAGGTTTATATTATGTAACATGTTGAAAACAACTAAACAAGCAATGGGTCCGAATAGTTAATAGTAAATGCAACTTCCTTAATCTGGACCAAACAGATTTTCATGTAAGTCAATTGTATGCAGCGTCATAAAAACAAAACGTCCGCGGACATGCGTAGCCGATATCTTAGCTCCCAATAGCCGTATAGTGTATAGAAGGCAATAACAACCTTATAACTATCGCATTAGAGGGTATAATTCATTAGCGTGTCACACCGGCCTTGGGCATTGAATACTGAGTCTTCATACGTTTCTTCTGGGTTTCAATTCGTGTGGACGATGTGATTCGTATTGTTGGACATGAATTGCAATTTGGACTCTATTCTCGGGCTGTTTAGGGTTGAGATCTGTGGTTTGGTGCGGGCAGTGGGTGGCAGTGGGTCGATATGGCCCGGGCGCGCGCCGATCGATAGAGGAGAGGGGCGACCCCGGCCGTGCATCGGCCGCCGCGTGCCTTCACTCGCTACAATACATTTCGCATAAATACCATATTCTGGCTGTCAACAGATAACAAGGGTAAACCATGGGTCTAAGATTTATTTCATGTATTAAGGAAGCCAATACCCTTAGTAATACTCTCGATTATTGTGTGCAGAGTATGTAAGCTATTAGAAAAGCTTTTCAGGTCTCTTGGCTTTCCCAAAAGGGTCGTTGAACAGCTCTATACAGGTGTAATAATCGACTAAGTATGCACAGGGTATATAATAAGGTGCTTAGAAAATGTATACAGTTCCTTCGAAAGAATCGAGATTCTGCCTTTATTCGGTCAGTACGGTCCTGTGTAAGGTTAAAATGGCATTGCTCTCCTGAAATGTTCCCGGATTCTCGTGAAAGTGTCAGGTCTGTGTGGGAGTCATAGTAGTAAGGACGTAGAAAATAGGTTTAAAAAGTGATGCTTTCAAAAATACATCGTTGCAATTGTGGTTATTGCAAGCGTGATCTAAATATCTATATTGCGATATCGTTATCAACCCTATCGATTCGTTGATGGCCATATAAATACCATATCTTATCTACTGAAAGCCATGTCTGATAAAAGATTAAATTGTACACATATGTTATAGAGAAGCACACTGACTGGTGGTTTAAGTAGGCACCAGTGGTGTCCAAGAAGTTTAGGGACAGGCGTCTTTAAACGTGTCCCTTTACAGTTTCACAATTTATAGTGATAATTATAGCGCGTCTACGCTAGGCTCTTGTGCTTGTTGGTTTTTCTAAATATAAGCACGATTAGATGTATTGGTATCTAACCGTGTTGAACGACACCTGCAGGGATCCTTGTGAGTAGGCGTCAAGATTTCTCCTCAGATAAACATCATATAGAAAGCTGCAAAACGTTTGAGATAGCAGACGGTCTGTCTTATATAATGTAGTGCTCGAGGACGACTATAAGTTCGCTATCTGTTACTTATGCTAAATATATTAACAGTGAAAAATGGGTGCCTTTTAACGAAATCTTTGGTAAGGAAGATTTGAAAGCTTTGATTCAGGTATTTGCTTTGGCTGAAGGCCTCTTGATCTCGCCATTGTTAGGTAAGTAAAGTTCCAGGGACTTTGAGAGAGACAATAACAAAAAAATCATAAGCAGAGAAACAAATGCTTACTAAACCTTGCCAAACATTTCGAAAAGAACCTTGGCAGAAAAAGTTAATAAATTATGGTGTGGAGTTAGTGAGGTTATAAAAAGTACTGAAACCATAAACAAATTTAACTTTGAGCATCGAATTTTGTAATCAGTTACGAAAGTTACAGTACCGTTGCGGGGAAATAATAGAAAAATTTACGTAATATGCATTATGGTACGTATTTTACGGTATTCTTTTAATAGATGTACTTAAGAATTCGGTTTAAGTTTATGGCATATAAGTACAAGTTTATTGTCAATTATGAATTATTTCTTTTTGTTTTATATTTTAAGTTGTTTTTTCGTTTTTGTACACATCATTGGTAGTATTGATAGAGAAAATCGAAGTACTAATTATTTTCTTTTACGGCCCCTATAAGTTCTACATGCAAGTCTTAAAACTTAATCAACAGACAAGCTACTCGCCTAGCTTCACAAGGTTCCAATTTATAGAAAAAAGTGCATTAGGATATTCAATATAGCCTAGCCAATATAGTTCGAATCCCGACTGTACCAATGAGTTTTTCTGAACTTAAGTACAGTGATTAGTCACACCACGAGCTTTACGGTGATGGAAAACATCGAGAGGAAACCTGCATACGTCTGAGAAGAAATTCAAAGGCGTATGTATAGTCGTGCTTGAGTAACGGCGATGGACTCGCCATCTGTCACGTTGGCACGTAATATACCTCTGGCGGAAAGTGGTGTTGGGTATTACCTATACACCTCTGCCTACCCCTTCGGGGACCCTTGTGGGAAGGCGTGAGGATATATATTACAATATAGCCTTGGTGGCCAAGTGGTTCGAGCAGTTGCCTAAAATATAAAGGTTGCGATTGAGTTCAAATCCCAACCTTACCAATGCGTTTTCCTGCACTTAGGTACAGTGATTAGTAGACCGTGAAGGAAAACAGCGAGAGGAATCCTTATATGTTTGAAAATAAAATCAAACACGTATGTACGTATAGTCGTGGTTGAGAAACGGGGGTGGACTCGCCATCTGTCACGTTAGTGCCTAAAATAAAGATATCTCTGGTGAAAAGTGGGTATGTGGGTGCTAAGACTAATAAATATGGATAAATTGAAAGAGGTCCGTAAGTCTTGTAAGATACGGCGCACTGATCTATCAGCCTTCCCCGACAGTGTTTCGGCGTGATGAAAAGCATGTAGGTATAAAATTACGTTTTACCTACGTAGGTATTCAATTAAATAATGTTTTTTAATAAAGGCACTTTGTAGACCTTCTTAAAGTGACCTTTACAAGATTTAAAAATAGCGTTCCGACTTGCCTTTTAACTACCTTCGCGGTGACCTCGAGTCGAAGAAACCGTTCGAAGTTACAATTCTCTTTGATGAATAATTTCATACAATGTTAATAATAATGTTAATAATTAATAATAAACAGTATTTTGATGCTAAAGATATAATATTTATGACGATTGAGATAAAGAAAAGTTGTGGTCTGAAAGAAGATGTAGTGACAAAAATTTAGAAAGGTACGCTGAGATGGTTTGGCCATGTCGAGAGAATGAATGAAGAACGATTGACGAAAAAAGTGTATAAGGCGAGTGTAAATGAAAGTGTTTGAAGGGGTAGACCTAGGCGGACGTTTCGAGACCAAATCAGGGACGTCTTGTAAAAAGGCCAAGAGTCAAGGTCAAGAGTACCCTAATCCGAAGAGCATGTATGAAGAGAATAATGAAAGTGGACGAAGCAAAACAAGTATGTAAGGATCGTAGCAAGTGGAAAGAAGTGGTATCTGCCTACACCTACGGGAAAGAGGCATGATTATATGTATGTATGTATCAGGAAGTTGTCACCAGTGGTTAAGGTTTGGGCTATAATGATTGAGCAAGGACAGAGGCTCTAGAGGTACTACCTATACACCTCTGCATACTCCTTCGGGGACCCTTGTGGGAAGGCGTGAGAACTTACTTGAAAGTTGATGGTTGAAGTGACGATCCTCATGGACTCCGCGTAGTTCCTCAGCACCGAGTCCGTACTGAGACAGCTTTGCCGCCACTCGTAGAGCTGCTCGAGTCGCGTCACACATCGCTCGCAGATCTTCTTCGGCAGGAAGTCGTCTTTCGATATCTGCTGGATGAGTAGAAACACATTGTAAATATCTTCAAATCCTTTACTCTTTACTCATAATTTTACACAAATATTTAATTGCATTCTGAGTATACAAGGAGGCTAGGCAGAACTCGTAGAATTTGAATATGTACATACATACTCGTATATCATCACGCTTATACTTACACCTTTATTCTAAATACCTACTTTAACTATTTGGCACTAATTACTTAATTGCCTTGCTCTCTGTAATTGATTATTAAATCATCCAATTAAAACATTTTGCTTGAATGAAGATATTTCGAATAGATATATAGATATTAATTACACACATAATAATATACTCTAGGCACACAGTACAATTCAATATTGCGTAAAAGGCGACGAGATGGATCTAACACACGTCTTTCACGAGGGATGAGAAATAATCCCTTGTCAACTGGCAGCATTCAGCATTATCCCCAGAACAACTTTAATGTCAATGACCCACCTCGCGACCTAAATAGTTAAGTAAATATACGGATATTTTGATCATGGTTGTTATGTGTCTTCTAAGCACCAGTTGGCATTTGAACCTATTGCATACATACATGTACATCACATGTACACGTTCAATTTTCATAATTATACATAAATAAAATTATACATTCCTTAACAGAAACTAAATTAAAGAAATATACATTTTATGTTATAAACAGCTTGCATTTGTATTTTCATCTCGTACAAACAAAAAATACCTAATTAAAATATTAAATATCGTTTGTCATTCTTAGATTTTTATTAAAGGAAGTATAAGAAACGTACATTCTATATTAAAATAATATCGTATCTATTTTAAAATAATATGCTTATTGTAGTATTCGACTATAATTAATTATTTAAATAAATGAAAAAAAATCATTCAAATGAACTCATCGAATTGTTCAACAGGTATCGTGAGACATAGTTATTACGTTTTCTTTGTAGGTTCGTAGACGTTTGTAGCGCGCAAGCGTCTACGGAACTACGTCTCGGCGCTACGCAGCGCTATTATTGCAGCTTTTTCACATAAAGCTTGTTTACTTTTCATTTATAGAGCTTATAATTGTTAAAATAATCTAAGTTACCAATTGGAGGCAAACGTAATGTAAAGGAATGCATGCGAGTATGTCTTCTAAGGGCTACTACAACAGAACTGTCAAGGACAAAAGACAATGGTCGCTAGTATTCAATAAGCAAGGACTCACCATAGTAGGCAGGCAGGTCCTGAGTTTGAACAGGATCTGCCTTTGCTCGGATTCCTTGTCGAAGATGTGAAGCCGGGGCCCGCTCTTCAGCGAGCACAGCCGACAGAGGTCGGTGAACGCGGTGAAGTTAAGGTCCTCGGGCTCGGTCATGGCGAAGCACCGGATGAGCAGGTCAAGGAGGCAAGAGTTGTCCATGTATACGGCGGTGGTGTTCGGGAGGCGGGAGACGGTCAGCGCCGCATGTCGCGGGTGCAAGGGAGGCGTCGCGCCGCCACTGCGTCCGGGGGGCACTGGGCCCGGGGGGCGCCGGCCCGGCGCGCGCCACCCGACCCCGCCCCCCGGGCCCCGAGCCCCCGCGACGCAGCCCCCACCGCCGGAAAACGCGTGCCAGTTTTCCCTAACTGCGTCTGCATTTGCTTGTTTATCGGTATGCAATTGATTGCCGATTATGCGTGTTGGTATTTTTAACTTTTATTACTTTTATAATTATTTTATACTTATTACTTTATAGATATTGGACACTTAATTTGACATTATTTTGTGGTCGCCCGTCCATGGACGTGCTTCAAACTATGACCTTAATAATCGTTACATATTACGACAAGTATTGAACACCGATCAATAACATATATATAGATTTAGATAACATTATCTTTTTGTGTCATATTCACGATACCCGCAAAATGGTTCTCACAGCAAATGACTCGACAGTATTGCCTTGGCTTAGTAAATGTAACTTAATACTATTAACTGTCTAAATCGATCCGTTGTTAAGACAAGAAATATTTGTTTAATAACCTTTTCTTTAAATGTAATTAGTATAAGCATTATATTAGAAGCTAACAAATAATATAAACGATAAAGTTATAGAGTACAAATAAAATTAATTTAATTGAATGTTGGATTGATGGCGACATAGTTTCACAAACATAATATACAAATATGACCTATAAGATTCATATAAGCTATCAATAAAATACGGAAAATTTACTTGACGAATACTTCAGAGTATTCGCTAAGTAAAATTAAAAGTTCTATGAGAAAAACACCTAATAAAATGGTAAATAATATCGTCCCAGAAGGGGTAGGCAGCCGTCGTAGGCATAGCTGTCTTTCAAGCACAACAATACTTAAGAGTTTGAATTTGTTCTCAAACGTATGCAAGTTTCCTCTCGATAAAGCTGTGGTGTGAATAATCACATCTATCGTTTTAAAAAACTTCACTTAAGGAAGACCAAGAAGAAGATGGCGGGACGAACTGGACATGCACCTGAGCAGTTGGTCGGCGGTAGCGCTTGATCGCGGGGACTGGAATGACAAGAGTGAGGCCTTCGCCCAGCAGTGGGACACAATTGACCATAAATAAATAAATACAAAATACTGAATACGATGCAAACGGTAGATAAAACTATACATAATGCGATTTCTTACCGATTCGAAAAATACCCGACCTCATTTCTCAACCTGACTTGTCAGTGTCACATTGGTCGAAGCTTATTATAGAATCGCTTTCATAGTCATAAAACTAAGGGCTTTGTATATTTTCTAAAGGAAGAAGATTGTTTATGATAACAATGTCTGTAGCTTCAACTGATTCTGGTGCGGAATATCATGCGTACTCCGAGCGCACGCTAGCCTTGATCAAGCCAGAGGGATACGAAGACGCAGAGGCAATAGAGGACCACATCCGAAATAATGGATTCATGATACTTGCTGTTAGTAGATTTTCAATGATGTAAGGTTTGGTGTAAAGTTTGGTGTAAGCGTCATCAGGGCTTAATGCTTTTTGACACTTTATATGAGTATACAATTTTGAGTACATATTTTCGAACCAAAGGCTGACAATATGCCTGTCATAAAAACCACTGCAGAATTTGAGCTGTAAAACTATCAATTACTTAGTTACATAGTTCAGGTAACTTATATATTTTCTAATTACGACAGTTATATAGGCCCACTCGACACAACAAATATTCAAAATAAACATTGTATTTTTTTTATTTATGCAACTATATCTTCACCTGTCTTCGCGCGAAAATATATTTACTACCACTTGACAGATGGAATGTCCATCGTACGTCTTTAAATTTCTTCTCTAACTAATGCAGGCTTACTCTCGATGTTTGTTCTCACCGTGATGTGGTTAATGAATACCTACTCTAGTGAAAAAAGTCAGGGCTAAAAATTTTGCACGCCTCGTAATAGCATATGCCTATCAAATGTATAAATTTATTATTAAAATGCTTAGTTGTATCCACACATTGGGTGAGCTTAGTAGAGACCGTACTGTAAACACATTACTTTTACTAGCACATTGTAACATGTGCGCAGTGACGTCATTACTGTTGTATGACTGACTATGGATACTAACGACTAACGACACGAATTAATTTTACGTTAGGTAATCTACCCAATTATATCTTGATTAGTTGCCTTAAACGGTCATAACGCTTCGATCTCCCAAATCGCATGAATGGCAGCTCATCGGTGAACCTTAAGCAGACACCGATGGAAGCCGCAAAGTGTATTTATATTACAAATTGTGTCTGCGAATCGCCCGCTGTACAATAATTAAAGCAAGGGCAAAAAAATTGTATCTACCCGTTTAGTCCAGGTCGCGAATCAACAACGCCCTAAGCAAAAGATTTGCTATACACATAAGGATGCCATGTGTAAAGCTGATAAACAAAAATTCCACTGTTAATGCATTATTATGCATCATCGTGTACTTGTGTAATGTTTGTATTTCTATTATTTCAGCAAATATGCATAACAATATAAGGTTATTATTTAAACGATTTAGATTTTAGAACGTGGACAAAAAGTTGTAACTAATATATTCCATCCATTCTACCCTATTGTTAACTGAGACAAACGCGAATACTGTATTGGGTATACATTTGTATTTTATCCATGTCGTACTGTTTATGTATCGGTCAGTTGCAAGAGCAAATATTCGCAGTAAAATTTGCGAGATCAATAATCACCACACCGAGCTCCCCATCCCTGGGCTTTGTTCTACGCCCAGTGAAGGGTTGATCTCAGGAAGGTGAGGGCGACATGCAAAGCATTGGTCTAGTTACATAGAGGGTCGCGTTCATTATTTAGCGTCACATGCAATGCGCGTAGGGCTTGCACACGAAAACACTTATATATTTTTTATTTATTTGTATGCGTTTTTATAGAAATTAAGGGGGTTCAAATTATCATCGTCATCTCTCATCGTCTGTTCGTGTGTTATTAGATGTTTAAATTACATTTCGTTTATAAAAAAGACGGTGTGAACTAAAAAATACAAGTCTAGAGTGCCGACTTCACAGACGTCTTTGAATGTTTCATTAGAAAAAATACGAATCGCATTGAGAACCTTCTCCTTTCTGAAGTCGGATAAAAATCAAGGTCTGTTTGACTGTAGCCTAGTTCTTACGTATTTAAATCTTTACTATTATTATTATTAAGTGCAGGTCGTTTCTTTGCACGTGTTAATAATCCCAGGACAATTAAATTGAATACGAGTGAAACAGCGCGGCTCAACTAGTTGTTGTTATTTGCACAAAAGCTATTGTCAATATAAATGATATTAATCCAAAAACTAGTTATATATTTTTTAATATTTGTTCGACAACCCTACCCTAACGAGAGATCTTCAAACCCCTCCGTGAGCGACGGTCACTCCCGCTATCTGTAGAAACCATACGAAAAACTAATTATACTTTATTCATGCTACGAAGGGTCAGCACTTTTTTAAATTTGGTCCTTCAGTTATTTTATTATAAAAATTTTGCTTGACTTGTGATTTTAAAGATAACATGTTTACTTAGTTTACTAACACTGTTTCTATTATAAAAATAAAAGTTATTTTATAAACGCATATAAAAGAAGATATATACGCTACTGACAACAAAAACAGAATTTAAAAAAAAAGTTGCCGTTTTGACGGGATCTATTATTGATACAATTTGTTAGTTATAAAGCGTTAATCTCAATAGCTACTAATCCAATTTGAAAATCTTTATAATAGGGTATCTATCATCAGGCTAGTCAAGGAAGCGAAGCATTCAGATTTACACGAGTGAAAACGTGGTGTCTCAGCTAGTCTAAGATACATACATACATACATATCATCACGCCAAGTCCCTAACGGGGTAGGCAGAGAGTATAGAGCGCCAGTTATCTGTTTCGTCAATCTTTCTTCACTCATCCTTTCTATGTGTCCAAACCAACGTAACATGCCTTTCTTCATCTTTACAATCACGTCCTCATTCACGCCAGTTGATTTGCGAATCTCTTCATTGCGGATTCGATCTAATATCGTTGCTCCGCACATTTTTCGAAGAGATCGCATCTCAACTGCATTCAAGCTATTTTTATACTTCCTCTGACATACGCAGGATTCGCTGCCATACAATAAGGTAGGCACCAATATCGCGTTGTGGACAGCAACTCGATCATTCTTGCTCAGACTTTAATGCCCATCAACGCCGACATGGCTCCATTCACCTTATTTCCGGTAGTTATCCTTCAGATGTGGGAGACTATTGGTTTAAGTAGTCACAATGTAAAGAGCCGTGGTGGCCGAGTGGTTCGAGCAGTAGACACAAAGATCGCAAGTTCGAATCCCGACTGTACCAATGAGTTTTCTGAACTTAAGTACAATGATAAGTCACACCACGAGCTTTACGTTGAAGGAAAACATCGAGAGGAAAGCAGCATACGTCTGAGAAGCAATCGAAATGCGTATGTATAGTCTTGCTTGAGTAGCGGCGATGGACTCGTCATCTGTTACGTTGGCACCTTAAATATATCTCTGGCGGAAAGTGGGTGTGTGGGTATTACCTTTACCTACCCCTTAGGGGACCTTGTGGGAAGGTGTGAGGATATTATTATAGTCTCAATGTAATGATTTCTTATTCAGAAACGTCAAGTTTGGCTAACGCCAGAGCAGGCAGCGGAGTTCTACAAGGGGCATTATGGGAAGCACCACTTCCCACACTTAGTGGCTCACATGTCTAGCGGGCCGATCGTGGCGCTAGTCCTCGCGGCTAAGAACGGAATACAGAAGTGGCGAACGCTCATGGGCCCGGCTAGGTGATTTTATTATAATGTATTTGTGTACAAGATACAGGTATGTTGCGGTTCAATTTGGAGCTATTCTATTGGGGAAGTACTTAACCTTGCAGAAGGTTGCATCTAAGAGGCATTGTATTCCTGCTGGAAGTACAGTCCTCATAAATATTCAAAGACACAACGTTTCGTAGCTTGCGCGAGTGGAGTGGGAAAAAGTAAACGATTGTTTTACAAAAAAAATACTAGATAGAACTGACCTAAATTACACTGCTCGTGGGGAATTTGCGGAAAGAGGTACCCATTCGTCCTTTTATGCTGTTAGCATAGATAATCTCCCAAACACAAGTTCGATGACGTACAGTGATGCCAAGCCCATATAGGTAAGTTACACCCCTAGTGACTGCCATCTTATTGACAAAAATAAATAAGGCGGGGAGATCTGCCTTGTAGTAATCCATAATAGCGATACAACTAGTGTTACAAGCGTCGATAGGCTGCGGTAATCTCTTACCCTCAGACCGACCGCAAGCTCGTTAGACACTGTAGTGGAACAAAATATTAATGTTGCCAGGGTGGTGGAAGCCCAGGCCTACTGGCCAGACAGCCTCCGGGCCTGCTACGGCCGCCGCACCAAGTACGGCGATTACTTTAACGCGGTACATGGCAGTGAGAACTATGCGGAGTCATTAAGAGAGATACACTTCTTCTTTCCGTCAAGTAAGCAATAGTTGTGAATGAGTGGTTTGTGTTGTCATCTGCAATGAGAATAGTGTGCCATTCCATTGAAGGCGTACCAACAGGCACTTTGCCTTAGTCAAAATCTACCTATATATCGCAGCTTAACTTACAGAACATTTTTGCGGGTTGATAGAGAAGAAAGAAAGGAAACACATACAATTAGCTACTTACAAATTCAACAAAGCTCGTAAAATAGTATAGCCATAACCGGAGCTTTACTTAATTTGGGGATCGGTCAATTTGTGTGGAATTGTCCCATGGTATTTATATATCCTCACTACCTCTCACAAGGGTCACCGAAGGGGTAGCCAGTGGTGTAGTAGTTGAAGGTACCCACACCTACCTACTTTCCGCCAGAGATATAGTTTAGGTGCAAACGTGACAGAGGTATTTATCATAGGTATTTATCTTACCCTATATCCCACTGCAAGGGTCTCCAAAGAGGTGGGACGTGTATCAACGCTTCCTTGTCCTCCATATTGTCCTCAGTGAAAGTGGGCCCAACTCTTCGAGACTGGCAAGTGAACGACTACATTCAGAAGCATATTGTTGCGACACTGCTGCCGTCTCTGACAGCCTTAGCGCACGAGCGACCTGCTGAGCCAATTCTGTGGTTGGCTGACCATTTGAAAAGGCACAACCCTAATGAGCCTCAACTGGCGCCGCAACCCTCGGAGCAGAAAGAAGATAGGCGCTGTCACACCCCTGTGCCTTCGGAAGAATCGCTGGCTAAATAAATCGAACTGTTTTCTTTGACGAAGATTTATAATGATAATGATTTATAAAGATTTATAATGAGATGATAATGGTTACTATTAAAGATCCCTTTTTAATAAATAAATTATCGCGTCATGGATACAACAATAACATTTATAAGATATGTTTTTAAAAATAGGTAACTACTGAATCTTGAGACCGGTATTCAACCCGCACCATCGTACATTGCTCATTTTATCTATTTATTCATTGCAATGCAACGCAATGAATAAATATTTATTTTATATGAACACTTGTTTTCGTTTGATTTGACACATTGAGAAACACTGAATTTATTAACATTTTCTCTTGAATGTAACTTCTTAGTGAATTTTTTCACCACAAGCTTTATGGTAAAGGAAAAAAGATGCACAACAAACGCATTCGTTTGAGAATAAATTCAGATGTAGGTAGGACTCGAAATAAGGTACAAGACTAGCCATCTGTCACGTTCGCCACATATCAACCACTTAACATCTACATAATTAAAAAAAATAACTTCAAATGGATGGATCATCGTCACATTTCACACCGCCCCGCCTCTCTAGACAAAATATTCTTCTGTTAGCGTTCTGGATAGCGGTATCCATTGTGTGACAAATATTGTATCTGTTGGAACTGTTTCCGCATCTTAGTGTAATTTTCATACAAATTGTATATATCCGATAAACATATCAGCAAGGATTTTGCCTAGAGGGGAAATGATGATGTCGTCGGCGCAACGGGCGAGTGGTTTTCCATTCGTCGTACGGATGTAGACTGTGTAGTAGACTGTGCCACTGTCACGAATGAATACAGAACAAAAACGAATATATAATTTTTCCCAACTTTATTAATAGAAACAGTTTACAAATGAGGTATCACAGGCTAGCGTGGTACTACTATATACTTTGCGAATAGGTATATGATATTAACTGTGAGTACAGTGAAACGATACACTTGAAATATTAGTTTCAAATGTGATATTTAACCTAAAATGATTTCTATCTATCAATTAAACATTACAAAAGCATATTATACAATAAGGATGTATTGTGAAATTGAGTTATATAATAGTGTGTATATTCCAAAAAGGTACCTGCGGTTGAAAAAACAGTAATTTCGATGCGGTTCATTTTATACAACCGTGAACAGTCACAATATTATAATGAAGAAAATCAAACTTACAACTTAATATGTAGACAAAAAGTGGCTTAAGTAAATTAAAAAATAAGGAGATTACTTTGGAAGGAGTACAGCATCTGAAACAAAATATACGTATCATATTATCTGTGCACAGAGATCGTACAATTTCATGAAACACTATGCTAATATATAAATAAAAAAAAATGCAAATCTACAGTTCTTTATCATACATACATATCATCACCTGCCTACACAGGGTAGGCAGACATAGTAGAGCGCCAGTCCTCTCTATATTTTTATATACGTTTGAGAAAAATAAATCTAAGACGCACAATGTATACACATGATTGAGAAACAGCGATGGTCACCTGTCACGCTGGCACCTAAAACATCTCTGGCTAAACGAGGATGTTATGACACATCTGTCTAAAGAGTGGGAACCTCTAAAGATACATAACTATGAAAAACGTCTATATAGCCTAGTGTCTTCCCACAGTAGCTGAAAGAGTTAGCTCTGAAAACCTCTCCCTGCCATAAGCCATTCGGAATAGTTGCTCTGCACTGCCTATTCCGGTCCACTCCCTAAACATAGACACTTGGCAAATATGAAAAAGTGTATGGCCAAGACTCACATAGAGAACTAGTTCCTGCGATCCCTGTACATGCGCACGTAGGAAGCGCGAGAGCCGCTGCAGAGGCCAATCTTCTGGCACACGCCCTTCACGCCCCACTGCTCGATCAGGTGGATCACGCTATCGCCGTAGATCTCCATCATTGTGTGACACTGGCATTTGAGAATTAACACTTTAACTTCATAAATAACACTTTATGTAATAGTATGTATGTCACAATAATAGTTATTGAGACCTGAAGGTAGCGGTTAAAATTACACGTAGTTATACACTCAACGGTAGTTAATCATCACGCTATCGCACAAAAGTCCCCGAAGGTGTAGGCCGAGGTGTGTTAGCAAGTATTGGTTTCAGTAATAACTATTAACAATAATAGTTGTTGAGGCCTCCTTGTGAGTATAAAAACACCTATGGAAATTACACTTAATTATATGCTTCTGTATAGTATTACATTCATCGAAGTTAATGGCGACATTATTTTTGTACACTACCCAATTAGTAATACGTTTTGGCAACACCACCAGTATTACTTGTAGGAACTCATTTTTAATTAATATATAGTGAAATTCTGTGGCACAGAGGCGAACAGTTTTGCTTCCACAAGTACAGCTAATACTTTTTGGAGTTCTGGAAACCTTTCAGTGGTCTCCAGCCAATGGAACACAACACTAGCCGGGGTCTTCTGTTAAGTGGAGATAGTATTTCGTCATGCATTACTCGTCTAAGGTATATTAAATCTTCTCTTAAAATGCCAAATTGTGTAAATAAATGTTACTCACCCTATTGGAGTACTTGGCGGGAAGCATGCCGCAGGACTTCTCGATGATATGAACGATGTTGTGGTCCACGCGCTCGTTGGTGATCACCTTCTTCACGGCCATCACCACTGTCTCGCACACCGCGCAGTCCAGGATCTCCTCTGGACACGTCAATAACAATAATTACACACGTAATGGATCCAGCGAAAGTTATTGTATTATTTAAAGGTTTGAATAAGAAATGCGAAAGTGTGTGCAAGAAGAGGCAGGGAAGACCACGTTTCAACTACCTAAAACAAATCGATCGGACGCTCAGAGAAAACTGGCGCTCTATTCTTCACTGCCTAAGGGCAGTAAGAATAATAAGGGGCACGGCGTAACGATATGACGAAGATAATAAATAATGAAAAGTCGATCTAGAATCTCACAGGGTAAATATATAGGTAGACAAATATATAGTACTGTGAGCTCGAGCTGTTTCGAGCATGGGCTGTAGCAATATTAGATTAACTTACTAACAGCTTAAAGTAGAAGCGTTACGCAACAATCAAAAGCAAACTGGTGGTTCCAGAGATAAGGTATAAGATATATCCGAATTACTAAGTTTAAAATAATTCTTAATAGTGCTTCAAACAATAAATACACATATTAATGCCTTCCAAGCGGTGCAACAACACCCACATTTGACCTGAGATATATTTAAGTGTCAACACAACTGGCGAATCCGTATTTGAAGCCTAAACCTTTGAATTTTTTCGCAAAGGAAAACATATAGACGTTAACTTGGTGGTGTGATAATTCACTATAAGGAAGAAAACTGCAAATCTTGCAACCTTCGCGTGACAGATGACTACTCGAACCACTCGGCCATCTTAGCTCTTCACGTCACACGTCACTCACCTTTAACAACTTTGACGGTGGTAGCGTCGCACAGTTTGAGCTCCTCACACACTTCAGAGGGGTCCAACTCCTGGGCCAGCAGACTGATGACGAGGTCAGCGTATTTCTCCACGAACTGGTCACACTCACCTCGCACTGACTTAGGCATGCGTTTGCAAATGCCGTGGACGACTTTCTTAATTTCATCCTGTGGAAAAAAAAACAAACAACATTTATATATATATATATATATATCCTCACGCCTTCCCACAAGGGTCCCCGAAGGGGTAGGCAGAGGTGTATAGGTAACACCCACACACCCACCTTCCGCCAGAGGTATATTAGGTGCCAACGTGACAGATGGCGAGTCCATCGCCGTTACTCAAGCACGACTGTACATACGCCTTTGAATTTCTTCTGAGAAGAAACAACATTTAGTTTTTTTATCATACATACATACATATCATCACACCGAGTCCCTAACGGGGATTTTCGTGACATGTAAATCCTTTTTGTTTATTTCTTCCCGTCTTCCCATAAGGGTTGCTGAAGAGGTAGACAAAATTGTAGATAGTACCCAAACACTTACTTTCCGACAGAGATATATCTTACGTGCTGTGACTAATCACTACTTGAGTACAGAGAAATCATTGGTACAGTCCGAGTTCGAACTTGCAGTCTTAGTATTACTCGGCCACCACGGCCATATATATGTATATACCTATATATATTATATTATATTAAGTACCTCATTATGTTTGTCTTTGATCTCATCATCGATCTCCTTCAGCACGTACTGGCAAACCACGCAGATGGCTTTCTGAGAAGGCTGGGGTCGCACCGGCCGACCGTTCACTGTGTTATCCACGATTTCATTTGTTACTGCAACGCAAAAATACATTATTACCTTGAGATGATTCCACACAAATTGACCTAGTCCATAACTTAGCAAAGCTTGTAATATGGGAACTACGATACACACTGATTTTTTTTTATAGTAATAACCAATAATGATGTTAACTTGTGTTCATATAAATAAGTACAAGGCATGTACGTGTCGCGTGAGCGCGTCATTCACGGGGTAAAGAGAGTAGAGAGCTAGCTCTCGCTATACTTATGTACCTACATATCTTTCGCTTCACACACATTCATCATACTCTCCATACACGCTCGCTGGTTCCGTGTACTCTTGGCGTACTTATTATTATCACTTACCAATATCACCATCACTCTTCTCGAGCATGTGTTGAGGCAGCAGAGACTTTCCTCTAAAGTTGTTCCTGTCGCCTCTCAACATGGGCTGGTCATGATACTTGTCAATACCGGAATGGCTGAGCTTCAGAGGGTCGTGTACGGAGTCCGTGCACAGCTTGAGGAAGACACAGATCTCTTGAGCGTCCATATTAGCGAGGAGAGTCTCCACAAGTTGTTGGGTGTACGTGTCTACGAAGTCTACGCATTGTTCGCGGAGGCCCTTGGAGAGATGGTTGCAGAGCTGGTTGAGTGCGTGACGAATGGTTTCCTGGTATATGGAAAGGGAAGACATTATTACTTGTACACTTATAGAAGTCCGTACCCAAATAACACATTTTGTGTTGTGTTCCTACGCGTTAAATAAGGTTTTGCAGTAATGAGCACCTTGGGGAGGGGGGAGGATTGTTATATTTTGTTGGCAGCAGAGGGATTAGACCTATTATGCTGCCAACACAGTATTACTCTCCGAACGCAGAGTGGCAAGGCGCAAGTGATACTTCGGTATTGTAAGCGTAAATAGGCTGCGGTAACCGTTTTTCATCGTGTTGGCCACATGCTTGTTTGCCACTCTTGTGAATAAAAAAAAATTAAAACTTATTACACATTATACAACAGCCGTGGTTGCCGAGTAGTTCGAGCAGTTGCCTGCAACACAAATATTGCAAGTTTCCCGAAGTACGATTCTTCGGGAACTTATTTGTCACCCAAGCGAAGCAGGGCGGAACAGCTAGTATAATATAGAAACATATCATTACTGACCTCAGTGCGATTATTCTTCAGCATAGACTCGAGTTGTTCGACTGCAAACAAGCAAAGAGGACAGTTGGTCTTCTCCGCGCTAGTAGATGTCAGGTGGACTGCAGACTGCGGGCAGATGCCGAGAGCCGGGCATATCTGCGGATACAGAAATACATGTGATTACGTGAAGGACACGCCGTGAATTAAGTAGGTGCGCATATAAAAAAGCAAATGCAATTTTAAGGAATATCTATTTTAATTGTTTCTTCTGTTATATTATTTCCGAAGGTTACTGTTTGTGTGTCGACTACGTTTTCACGCGTAAGCCAATTAAACAATTTTGGTAAATTTTGGCACAAAATGCAGACAGGACCTGCTGGGAGCAAGGGTTGAAACCTTATATGTGGAATCAACAATTTAACTAAATTAAAACATCATATACATTTTAAAGTAAAAAAATATAATAAATTGTTATTAAATATTATACAGGTAGGCACTTGAAGTGGATATTGGATTCGGTACATGGCGAGGTCGTATGATAATAAGTGATGAGAAACGTTCAAAATGGCCTCCATTGAGGATAGCAGCGCGGTAGGTCGATGATATAGGAAAGTGAAGACTCACAGATCACCACGGCTTGCGCAAAATAGGACCTTATATTGAGTTTGATTTGGGTTCCTCACGCCTTCCCACAAGGGTCCCCGAAGGGTTAGGCAGAGGTGTATAGGTAATACAGGTAATACCCACACACCCACTTTCCGCCAGAGGTATATTAGGTGCCAACGTGACAGATGGCGAGTCCATCGCCGTTACTCAAGCACG
>JACCPG010008939.1:0-54780 GCA_016069955.1 Drepana arcuata
CTTTTGTATCCGATATGTCACATCGTTGATCCTAGTGACAACCCGGTATGGTCCATCCCATCTTGCTTGTAGCTTTGGAGATATTCCTTTCTTGCGTACTGGATTGTGAAGCCACACCAGGGATCCCTCGCTGAATCCAGGATTGTTGAAATTCCTGTCATAGCGGGTTTTCATCCTTTCAGACGTTTGCTGACCGGACTGCCTAATGTGTTCGTAGATGTTGTTCATTTTCATGCGCAAGTCCCCCGCATAATCCGTCAAATTAATCGGAGAGTTCGGTGGCATTCCAGTAAGTAGGTCTGCTGGCAGTCGAAGTTCCCGCCCGAAGTTTGCGAACGCCGGAGTCACAGTTGTACTCTCATGGACAGCACTCCGATATGAGAGTAGGAACGGCTGGATATGCCTGTCCCAATCCTTTTGCCGACTGTCAACCACCTTAGCCAGATATCTCTCCAACGTCTGGTTAAATCTTTCGACCATTCCATCAGACTGCGGGTGATAGGAAGTAGTTCTGGTCTTATGAGTACCCATCACTTTACACATCTCTTGGAATAACTGAGATTCAAAGTTTTTCCCTTGGTCGCTGTGTATTTCCAGAGGTACTCCAAAACGACAAAATACTTCATGGACTAGTTTATCGGCCACTGTTGAGGCTTCCTGATTCGGAATTGCGAATACTTCTGGCCATTTGGTGAAGTAATCCATTACAACCATGAAGTATTTATTCCCAGCTTCACTTACAGGGAATGGTCCCGCAACGTCCACTGCTATTCGTTCCCAAGGCGCCCCAACGTTATACAGCTTAAGAGCTCCTCTGCTGCGTGTTTGAGGTCCCTTAACAGCAGCACAACTAGTGCATTTTCGGCACCAGTCTTCGACATCATCTCTACAGTGGATCCAGTAAACCCGTTCTCGTATTTTCATCAATGTCCGTTTTACTCCAAGATGTCCACCAGAACAGCCATCATTATGGAAAAGCCGCAGCACTTCAGGTATTTTCCTTTTTGGAACCACCATTTGCAAGTGAGAATGGTCTCCTCGAGCATTTTCCCATTTGCGGCACAACACTTCATCTTGCATGACCAAGCTTTCCCACTGTGCCCAATAACTCTTTGTTGTCTTACTCTTTTCGGCAACATCACTCCATTTGGGCTTGGAAACACCGGCGTCCATCCATTCCATAATAGGCTGGAGCTCAGGATCCTCTCGTTGCGCTGTTCTTAGTTCTTCCTTCCAATCATTGCCAAGATCAGTTCGCAGCATTCTAATTGGCAAAGTCTCTTTCAATTCTTGTCTGGCACAATGTTTGCAGTCCTCAGAGCAAGGTCTTCTTGATAACGCGTCTGCGTTTCCATGAGATTTGCCACTGCGATGTTCGGTCTTATAGTCATATTCTTGGAGTTGTTCAATCCATCTAGCCACTTGTCCTTCAGGATTTTTGAACTGCAACAGCCACTTCAATGCAGCATGGTCGGTACGAAGGCGAAACTTACGCCCGAGCAGGTATTTGCTGAAATGTTGCAGTGTCTTTACTACTGCAAGCAGTTCCCTCCTTGTGACGCAGTAATTTCTTTCTGGCTTAGACAACGACTTGCTGAAATAAGCAATAACCACCTCTTGACCATTTTTCTGCTGGGATAGAACACCACCGATACCAGTATTACTCGCATCCGTGTCTACGATGAACTCATTCTCGGTATCTGGGAAACCCAGTATTGGTGTCTCACACAGTCGTTTCTTTAACTCCTGGAAAGCACGGGTGCAATCTTCATCCCAGGCGAACAATCGCTTCTCTTCTGTGAGCTTGTGCAAAGGTTTTGCGATATCTGCAAAATTTCTCACAAACCGTCGATAATAAGAGCACAAGCCCAAAAATGCTCTGACCTGCGTCTTGTCTTGTGGAACTGGCCATTCTCTTACAGCAACAATCTTCTCTGGGTCGGTTCGAACCCCTTCTTGCGACACCACATGTCCCAGAAAGCTTACCTGCTGTTTAAAGAGGCAGCACTTCTTTGGTGATAGTTTCAAATTAGCTGCACGTATTTTTGCTAATACTGACTCTAAGTTCTTAAGATGATCTTCAAATGTGCGTCCAACGATTATGATGTCGTCTAAGTATACTAGGCAAGCATCGCCTACTCATCCAGCGAGCACAAGTTCCATTAAACGCTCGAAAGTTGCAGGTGCATTGCACAGACCAAATGGCATAACTTTAAATTGCCAAAGTCCTTTCCCAGTAGAGAATGCTGTCTTCTCCTTGTCCCGTGGGTCGATTTCGACTTGCCAGTATCCGCTTTTCAAATCCAGTGTTGAGAACCACTTCATGCCGGTAAGTGTGTCTAGAGTGTCGTCAATCCTAGGCAGAGGGTAGCTATCTTTTTTCGTAATGTCGTTGAGCCGGCGATAGTCCACGCAAAAGCGCAAAGTTCCGTCCTTCTTTTTCACGAGCACTACCGGCGAACACCATGGACTAGAAGAAGGTTCTATCACGCCGTTCTTCACCATTCCATCGATCATGAGCTCTACCTCTTTATCTCGCGAGACTGGCAATCTTCTAGGTCGTTGACGCAATGGTAGCTCGCTCCCAGTATTTATTTTATGTTGTACAAGATTAGTCCTTCCAATATCAGCATCGCCACAGGAAAAAATATCAGCATAGCGTGCTAACATTTTCTTTGCTGCAGTAACTTCAGATGTGGTCAGGACTTCGCTGCAGCCCTCCAAAAGTGTCGACACGTTGAAGCTTCCCATTTGCGTTTTGCCCGTTGATCCGTCGCATCTTCGCATCCATGCTACCTCCTGACACGTGCCCAATACTGCTCCCTTTTTGATAACATGATCTTCGTTACTGGGGTTCAATATGCGTACACTTGAGTTATTCGTAGCTAATACGAGAGTTCGTGCCATCACCCATGGTTGATCATGAGGGCAGTTTTCTAATAGCTTACATCTTTTCTTCGGTTCAGTATTCTGGGGCAAAATTACTGGTACCATCGTTTCCGATCTAGCAGGCAGAACAGTTCTCTTGACACAGTAGATACTACCTGATGATCCACCATCCATAAAGATTTCCTGTGTACCGCACTTGAAAATACCTTGCTTCACATCTATTTCACAATTATGCGCTCGCATGAAATCTAAGCCCAGGATACAGTCATCGACGATATCGGCTACAATGACATTGTGCCGGAAACTCATCTCTCGCAGTTTCATCACCACCAGCTTCTCACCTCGGACGGGTATGTGCTGACCGGTTGCTGTTAGCAGTTGTATGCGTTCTCGTTTCTGGTAAAAGTCCCCAAAAAAACGATTTGCAAGGGACGAACTGACCACTGTTCGGGATGCGCCAGTATCTAATGTTAGCTTACTAGGCCGTCCATTAATCTCGCCACTGATGGTCAGGCTGTTTCCGTCGTGGGCTTGAGAGATCGATATTCTGGGGGCTTCTTTAAAACCAGCCAGCACTCGCCCCGTAGTCCTGGCTTTTATTCGTTTCCCTGAAGCTGGTGGGAACTGGAGCTACCTGCCCTTTCCTCTGTAGTCGCATTGTTTATGATGGCCCTCCCTTGGCTTGCCCTGTCTGGGCAGTTAAATTGCAGGTGGCCTCTTTCGCCACAACGTAAACACCGAGGACTAAATTTCGGTCGCCTCCCACGGCTAGGTGTTACCACTTCCCGGATACGATGGGACCGATGATCTTGACGTACTGCCTCAACTTCCAGGGCATGAGCCAAAGCATCCTTGAGGCTTTCATGATGACCAAGTCTGACGGCAGCTCGTACTTCCAGGTCACGTATTCCGTCGACGAAGGCTTGGACCAGGTATCCCTTTATAAATGTAGGTGCTGACTGGTATGCTTTACGCACAAGCTTCTCGACTTCTAGAGCCCATTGTTGTAAGTTTTCTCCGCTACGTTGGGCCCGATCCTTCAGTTGGGCACGAAACACATGCTCTAAATGTGCATCACCGTAGCGAGACTCCAAAGCTTCGAGTAGTTGATCATAGGTCACCTCCTTACCAAGGGCTTCCAATATGGTTAAGGCCTGATCACGTAGTCCCAGCGTGAGCGCAGTCATAGCCTGTGCGTTATTCCATCCGTTGGCCTTGACCACAGCTTCGAATTGAACTTTGTATGCCGTCCATGAAGAGCTTCCATCGAATGGCGGGACTTTAAATCCCCGCATCGGAGATGAGGTTACCACCGGAGCGACAATGCCTTCTCCGGATTTCAGGTCACCCAAAGTCTTCTTCATAGCCGCCATCTGAGCTTCGTTTTTGTCAAATCTGTTTTCCATTGTAATGATCTGGTTCTCCACTCCTAGAATGCGATCCTCCTGATGTTGGACCTTTTCTTTCACTGCCGTCAGTTCTTTTCCAATATTACCACTCAGCTCCTTGAGGAGACGGGTTTGTTCTTCCTGACGCTCTTCCTGACGTCGCATTTGCTCTTCCTGACGTCGCATTTGCTCTTCCTGACGTCGCATTTGCTCTTCCTGACGTCGCATTTGCTCTTCTTTATCGCACGTCAGCTTCTCTTGAAGCTGTCGCATTTGCTCTTCTTTATCGCACGTCAGCTTCTCTTGAAGCTGTCGCATTTGCTCTTCCTGACGCTCTTCCTGACGTCGCCTCTGCTCTTCCTGACGCTCTTCCTGACGTCGCCTCTGCTCTTCCTGACTTTCTTCCTGACGTCGCCTCTGCTCTTCCTGACGTCGCTCCATCCCTTGCAGCAACGCCATGACTGCAGCTACGTCCATGGTAGTCGGAACTTGAGGATTCGTTGGCGGTGCATTTCTAGCATCGCCAGTGGCCGTCGATTCCGCAGCCTGCTGTTCTTGCTGCACTGCCTGGGAAGGACCCGGAGCATCGCGCCTTTGAGCAGCCTCCAACTGGCGCCCTTGACTCCTGGTACGAGTTCCCGGAGTGTCGTCTTTTGGTAGAACCGGCATAATTATCCCTCACTTCTGACACCAATTGTTACGGGCTGGGGTTCGGGATAATTTAATGATAGCCGGTTGATACACTTAAACGACACTTTATTCTATACACAGAATAATTCCGGAAACTTGTACAATAAATCCGTACACTTCGCTACAATTCTATTCACTATAACACTGATCACTACAACACAGTACTAGTAAAACACAGTAAACACTAGACACTGAAACACTTCTACTCTGAGTACACTGTAACTCTCACTAAAGACACTAATACAACACTTGTAATCACTTGTCACTATCACACTCGCTCGTCGGAGTGAACTCGAACTGAACTCGGAGAGAACTGACTGCCTGTGCCCATCGGGTACCGCCTTATATATGGCACCGGCACGACATACTAGATATCGGTGGAAGGCTCTAGACCGCCATTAAGATGTTCGTAGAATTGCCGTGTGAATGCATCCGCAGAACAATGGCCGGGCGACGAAAACAACTTGTTTACGTCCTTTCTTAATTGCCTCCTTTTGTCTATATTTCCTGCTAAGTGTTGTTGTTTCGCATGGCTTTCACACGGCAAGACCTCCAGAACCTTCCATCGTAACATTATCATACATTCTGCCAAGCGGCTGGATAGTAGAATTCCCACTCCCTGGCAGGCGTGCTCGGTGTTTGCCACTCCTGACCACAGCACTAAACTCCCGCCCGGGAGCTCGTCTACTCCACTACCCTTCCGCTTGGTTAAATATCTATTATAACTTAAATAACTCGCCATCTGTCACGTTGGCACCTAATACACCTCTGCCTACCCCTTCGGGGACCCTTGTGGGAAGGCGTGAGGATATATTATTATATATATATTATAAATAAATTATTAAAGAGCCGTGGTGGCCGAGTGGTTCGAGCAGTCGCCTGCGACGCAAAGGTCGCAAGTTCGAATCCCGACTGTACCAATGAGTTTATCTGAACTTAAGTACAGTGATTAGTCACACCACGAGCTTTACGGTGAAGGAAAACATCGAGAGGAAACCTGCATACGTCTGAGAAGAAATTCAAAGGCGTATGTATAGTCGTGCTTGAGTAACGGCGATGGACTCGCCATCTGTCACGTTGGCACCTAATATACCTCTGGCGGAAAGTGGGTGTGTGGGTATTACCTATACACCTCTGCCTACCCCTTCGGGGACCCTTGTGGGAAGGCGTGAGGATATATTATTATTATATATATATTATATATATAAATAAATTACGAATGTGGTATCTGCGCATTCTGAACTGGTGTTGAAGAATTTAAATTAGGGCTGAGTTTAATTTATTGAAATATGTCCTAGTATTTTTTATACGACTATATTTTTTATGGCTGTTCCTATTGTCGCAGTAAAATTACCTTGTCATACCAAATCATGCCTATTTGTTAGCGCATTTTCGATAACGATAAGCTGAAGGAATACCGCCTTTAGGGTCACGTGCTATTTTATAATGAGATACAAGGTTCAATTTCGCTTATTTATTACGTGACGCTTGGTAAGGAATCCCGGCTGTGAAGGGGACCAGTTTTTTATGCCTCTTATGCCACTAGCACAATGATATAAAAAAGAAATATCCGTAGAATAAACTCCGTAGGTCTGAGATTAAATTCATCGAAGTATGGCAAGTCGTGCCAGGGGTACAGACTTGACAGTCAAGTTGGAAGATATAAACCTCTGTCTACCTCTTCGGAAACCGATTTTTTCTTGGAAACGGTAATTTTATGTTTAAGGTGTGACGTTCAATAAGTATTCCCTGTGTTACTTACGTTGAATCAAATCTTATTGATTTGATTTGTACTTGAATTTCCATCGTCCATTTTCAACTTGCGCCACACGCGACCGTAGTGTTACGCCACGAATGAAATGAACGCGATACATTACTTGCGTACGTTTACGGTAATGAAGTTATATGATAGCAGTGCCTGATGACAATAATGTGCCTTAATTCTGAGCTACGACGTAACATTTTCGTGCTTATTGAATTTCCGGAACCTTGAAGAGACTCATATAGGCTCTAGAGTGGAGTATTGCTATATAAACTTCTGAAATTGTAACTACAACGTTCAATCTATTATCTAAAGTCACGCAACAGACGTGAACGACGGTGTGATTGTAAAGATGAAGAAAGACAATACGTTGGTTTGGTTATATAGAACGGTTGACGTAACAGATAGGTATAAAATGCGAAAGTGTATGGAAGAAGGGGCAGAAGACCCTCAACTACGACGTTGGGAATGTCAAGAGTACTTGAGACCGGCGAAGGTTTATGAAGTGATCGTTGTACGTAGATGAAGCGAAAAAGGTATGTTAGTCTAGAGAGAATTGGGGATCTAATCTCGCTGCTTAGTGCTTACTTTGTAAGGGACTCGGCATGATTAAATGTATGTCTGTAAAATTTGTTGAGTAGCTCGAATTAGAGTTATAAAAAAATACGTACAAAATTCTTGAACACTGAGTCGAGTTTGAAAGTTGTCCTTTTCTGAACGGGCAAGACTTTCATGAGGTCAAATGGTAGCATTAGCTATTTGCCTGTGATATTCCAGTCAAAATCGATGTATCCTTTTCGAAGAATGATTGGAACCGAAAATTGTGTTGTTATTATCATCGTTAAGTCAGTACATATTTAGAAAACAACTTTTTTATATATAATACCATTTAAATGTCTTATTGTACAGACATTTAGATAGTATATTATATAAATATGTGACTTGTGTTTCGTGAGACGCATGTATTAGCATATATATCTTCATGAGAACCCGATACCCACATGTACGTAACGACTGGCGCCTAGCTAACTCTAACGGAGGTAACAATCCAGCCGTTAATAATGTCAACTGCAAATACACCTCTGCACTTGCGGATGCAGGGGGATGAACGAAGATTCAATTATAGCTACTGTCTACTATTACATTTGTATATTCGAGGTAAAAGTATAAATCCCACTAATATTATAAATGCGAAAGGTTGCGAGCATCTTTGATCCACGAAAAAATTACTTTAAAGTATTGGATGAAATTTTGGTCAGAATTAGATAATTAGCTAGTTTGACACATATGATATGTTTTAGTGATGCTGACGATACATAAGCATTACCCTAATGGCAAGTTACCGTAGCATAAATGCGTAAGCAATGTGTAAAGTATCATTCACGAGATGCTGACTTCATATTGGGTGTATTGCGGTTCTAGCAGCAAAGGGAGCTACGTATCCTCTTTCTGCCCTTACGACCCTTCTGGAGTTCTAAAAATATTACTCATTGTAATAACACAACGCTATCCGTGATCACGTGTAGGTTTCGTGGTCTTGACCTCTACGCACGTGAATAACAACAGTCCCCATAATGTACCGTCTGATATCTTTTATATATGAATATTTACTTTCTTCCGGTACTTAAGTTGATTTGTCCCACTCATCCCTCGTGCTCGAGCGTAATAATGTTTTTGGATTTTCTATTATAGAAAATAACCAGAGTATAAATATTGCATAAAATCCCATCCATTATAATGTACATGAGAAAAGAAAAGAAAATCTAACCGGGTTTGTTCAAAACATCGTTAAAAAAATGTTCTTTAAAATACCTAAATTTTACGCCTCAAACTTTCTCAGTATTTTAGCGAAGAAATTCAACAACAAATACCATTAAACAGCCATTGAACTTTGCCAGAAATCTATGGCCCGCCTTCAAGTGGTTGCTCCAAATAAATTCCCAGAATATACACATAATTCCTCCGACTACGGCGCATGGTAGACAATATGGTCGCTTAAACCACTTGGTGATATTAGCTTGCTTGAACATGGTATATATATATATATATATATATAGAGATACATATGTGCTCACATACATGTGTCAACGAGAAGAAGCTATGAAGTTGTATGACGCTACAAGTATATATATATATATCCTCACACAAGGATCCCTGAAGGGGTAGGCAGAGGTGTATAGGTAATATACACCCACTTTCCGCCAGAGATATATTTTAGGTGCCAACGTGACAGATACCGAGTCCATCGCCGTTACTCAAGCACGACTGTACATACTCCTTTGAATTGCTTCTCAGACGTATGCAGGTTTCCTCTCGATGTTTTCCTTCAACGTAAAGTTTGTGGTGTAATAATTATACTAAAGTTCAGAAAAACTAATTGGGCCAGTCGGAGCTCGAACTGGCAATCGTCGGCTGCTACCACGGAGTCTTTTTGGAGAGAATTTTGTATAAAATATGAAACCTAAGGAGGACCTTTGTTGGAAGGCGTGAAGATATTAAAAAATACAGCGGCGCTAGTCCCAAATTAAGAAAATTCTCTCTGCAATGATCTTAAAAAGCTGCACTTTAGATGCTGTATTAAAATTAAAAGGCCGCGTTTGCGAGTTAAAATTTAGTTTCACGAGAAAGAGAACCTGCTACATAAACAACAAAGACCTGAGACTTTTAATTACATGTTTTTGCGGCTAAATTTAAGTGCAACAGCCGTTTGTGACTTTACCGTACCTGGGCTTAATTCGATCGAGCTTTATCGCTCTGGAGAGCCTCTGTCTCTTGATTCTTGATCCCCCTGTACTTCTGAAGAAGTGAAAAGAAGCGCCACAATAGAATTAGCCTTCCAGGAATATTTTCACCTTGGGGTAGTACATACATACATATCATCACGCCAAGTCCCTAACGGGGTAGGCAGAGAGTATAGAGCGGCAGTTCTCTCTAGACTTACATAACTCTTTCGCTTCGTCCACATTCATCAGTCTCTTCATACATGCTCGTCGGTTTCGAGTACTCTTAGCGTTCCCGTCCTTCAGAGTCCGATCTATTTGATCCAGGTAGTTGGAACGTGGCCTTCCTCTGCCTCTTCTTGCACACACTTTTGCAAGAAGAGGCAGAGGAAGTACTTGGGGTAGTACCATCATTAAAAAGTATTTAAGGCCTTATAAGGAACTGCCGTAGGGTGCGAATCGTCACCTTTATTGTTATACCTTTATCTGCAGGGCGGACAAAAGCATACATATGTATGTATGATGGTAATGTTTTTTATGGCAACATTAAAATGTATCTTCTAATTAGATGTAGTCATGCCTCTAAATGGTACTTTTGTATAAATAAGCTTTTAATAACCTTTCTTCTGTGATTGGGGCTTAGTATACATACATATTTATCAGCAGAAGGTAGTAGAGCGCCAGTTATAGGTAGTTAAATAACGTAATTGCGTTATATACCACGTAAACATAATTCCGATGACCTTTAAGTAAAATTTCTGCCAAATTGCTTGGCGTATATACAGAACCTAGTTTATTTCTTCAGGTCAATGCCTTTCCAGATATTAAATAATATATACATTTTATCATGTGGATGTAATAAATTGTACTGTCGGCCATTTTTTCTTAGCCGCGCCCGCATTTACATACATTCATACAGAAATATCGTAACAGTGAAGGGTCGAGACGTTTGGATGGATGAATAAGTGGTTTTGGTATTACTTATTTACGATTGTGCAATATATTTTGGGCGTACATATTTATAGTTACTGATTCTTTATTAGGTTACCGTCAGGTATGAGGTTAGAGTTCTCGGTTGAGAAGCGATTGGTCGCGGGTACGATTCCCACTGGTAGCGAATATTTGTGTGATGCAGATGCGTGATATTCAGTTTTCACTCTTTTGTGCGTTGCACCCGCGTAAGATTTAATTATCCTAGTTTTTTTTTGTAGAATAAATCCTTCCGAAGCCTTCAATGTTGAAAATGTTTACATTGAAAGATATATTTATTGCGAATCTTCCAAAACAATTTGGTAGCCGAATGTTCGATGATAGCTTTAATGTGTTTGAATTAACTTTAATGCTTGAAACACCCTTTTCCCTCCCAATCTCTTGGAAAGCCACTTTGGGATACATCAATCTTCAATGACTAATGACTCCATTGAAGGACCCACTGAAACTGTGCATCTATAAATTTGTGTTTTGAATCCTTCTAGTGGATTGGTTCAATTGATGTAGGGTTTCTTAAGGTATTATACCTTCGTGGTTAAATCGATGTAAGCAGAAAGTAGAAATATTTCAATGGCAGAACCTGACCTTAAAACCTAATTCTATTGATTTGACACTCACATTCGAACCTTCAAGGATTTTAAATCTAAGCTACTACTTCCGATGGCCGAAGGGTTTGATTAGTTGCCTATAATACATCCACAGGGTTCAGTAAATAAATATATTGCATGTTGGAATGCCGACTGTACACATCAGTTTTTCTGAACTTAAGTACAGTGATTAGTCACACCACGAGTATTACGTTGAAGGAAAACATCAATTGGAAACCTGCATACGTCTGAAAAGAATTTCAAAGGCGTTTGTATAGTCGTACGTCGTCGCTTCCGTAACGGCGACGGACTCGCCATCTGCCACGTTAGCGCCTAAAATATATATCTGGCGGAAAGTGCCCTTCGGGGACCCTAGAAAGTCTAGGGAGTCTAGAGAGAATTGACGTGAGCAAGCGCCAGTTCTATGGTTGCATACGTCTCGTAATCGTAAGTTAACAGATAAAAGACCACATTCCAACTACCAAGGTCAAACGATCGACTTTGTGTAGGTCAATACTACTCGAAATCGGCGAGCATCTATCAAGAGATTGATGAATGTGAATGTAGTTATGTCTAGACACAGAGAAGCTCTACTGTGTCTGCTTTAAACACTCGGCGTGATGATATGTATGCACTCGTATGTATACAGATAGTTGACTAGACAATCACGTCGGTTATTCACGTTTCAGGACAGCGAAAAGATGAATAAAGTATTTGAATTTAGAAAATTTATTTTTAATACTGGGCTAGGCCACTGCTGGGCAAAGGTCTGTGATACCCCGTGGTTTCAGATCTGGCTAACACTTATACCTGTACATAATGTAAGATGTGTGTAAGTATTATAAGTCGTTTCCGTTCATAAATGACAGTATTCATCCAGTCTTCAAGCCGTATCGTAAGTGATACTCAACTCCCAACCTCACAGCCTATTGATTGTCCAAGTCTTGTTCTCCGGGAACATTACGTAAGAAAGGTTCTTAAAAGGAATGCCCTTATTTAGTCTTTATGGTATTTTAAAGGTCAAAAGCTTCAGTTATCGTGACGTGGGAAAATATATCTATCACCTTAAATATATCTCTGGCTCTGACTCAAGCACGATAATACATATGCCTTTGAATGTCTTCTCACACGTATGCAGGTTTCCTTCACCGTAAAGCTCGTGGTGTGACTAATCACTGTACTTAAGTTCAGAAAAACTCATTGGTGTAGGCGGGATCCGAACTTCTTAGCAGTCTTTGTGTAGCATTCGCTCAAACCACTCGGCCATCACGTCTCTTTTATTAATTTATTTCGCAATTCCTTGTGTAATGACCAATACAGTCCGTTGTTTCCTCACCATACATTTATCGGTTGTCGAGAAAGAAATCTAACACGAGATTCAAATTTATTATCTATAAAGGTGGGTAGATGCGGCTGCAACTTACGGATCCCGAGGATTTGAGGTCTATTTTATTCATACCCCTCGCTGCCAATCCCCTACGATAAAACTTTACGTGAAAGAAAAGTATTTTAATTCAAGCATTCAACGAGCCAAAATGTGATATATACGCATACATCTTATTTAGGGGCTTATCATGACGTGCGACGTCATAATCCAGGAATGTTTATAGGGCACTGGCCGTGACGTTTGAGATATATAATATCTTTACGCTTGCCCACAAGTAGTTCGAATAGATGCCTGCAACACAAACAGTTGAATATAAGTGGATATTTATCTGTTTCTGTGGTTACATCGTGTGTTTTGAAAAGGGCAATAGTTAAAACGAGCCACTGTAGCTATTTGTTGTATGTATACTCTCTGGTATATAACCGAAAAAGATATTTTTGCTACATACTATTATTATTATACTTGATCTTGATATATTCAAGTCAATTCTAACGAATTGTGCCGGTTGTACATACTAGATCAATGTCTAGGTGAGAAATAAATCCTCACATATTTGTCACTCGGCGTTTGTAACAAATGGTAGTGGCTTGCCCCTTGATGGATAGTGTAAATATATTAACTGTGCCAGGGGTCCTTCTGACGAATTTACGATAAGAATGCCTTGAAATGTTGCGACTCGTCACAAAATAAGCATTAATCAATTTATTATTAATGTGGCGGAAATGTGGCGGAAAGTGGGTGTGTGGGTATTACCTAGACACCTCTGCCTACCCCTTCGGGGACCCTTGGCGTGAGGATATATATATCAATTTATTATCATTTTTAAAAACTCTGGTTTAGTCGGATTTTGGACTTTGCATTGCTGGCGACTTTTCAAACACACAAAAGAGCTTAGCGGTAAAGGGAAATGTGAAGAACCTACGTGAGCTTACAGAGAGTTTGAAACAAGTCCGTCCACTCACCATGTGTGCCTATCCCTTCAGAGACTCTTCCGTGAAAGCGAGCAGACACATTCCCTTCTTTACACAATCATCTAAAAATCAACTAGTTGACAATGTTTTTAACTTCGCAGATTAATCATACATGTATACATGTAATCAGAGTAGTAGGGGTAGGTAGAGACCATAGAGCGCCAGTTCTCTCTAGACTTACCTCTTTCGCTTCGTCCACATTTCATCAGTCTCTTTATACAATATACATACTCGTCGGTTTCGAGTACTCTCGACGTTAAAGATTAATCGATGTGTGAAATCAGACACTCGTGATAAAACAGCAGTTTTTGTCAGCTCGATGTGTTGGGACATGGCGCGTCGCATTACTTACATACATGAATAAATGAAAATGCATTTTCATTCAATTATCCATTCGTGGAAGTATTTAATTCATTTCCGACTTTTACACAGTTGCTTAACATCCTTTAGTGATTAAATGTGTTTGTTTTCACTTTAATTGAATTGCAACTATTTGCTGGGCACTTATGCAAATATAAATTCCTTAATTTGAAACAAATCGTGTTTATTTATCAATTCGATGTTTGGGAATATTTAAATGCTTCGAGAAATTAAATATAATGTATTTATAACAGGTTTATCGCAGAAAAAAATGCCGTATTACTAGTAAAAGACAAGATAGCAGGAAAAGTCTCGGCTTCTACCAATGAGTGAATCTGATTTTTAGTAAAGTTAGTCACAGGACGTTTCCATGAAGGAAAACATCGTAAACAAATTAGCTTGTATTGCAATTACCTACCCATATCAATGAGCCTGAGATACGATTGAGTGGCGAATATATACTTTCGGTTAAAATTGGGTGTTTACATCTCAAACTAAGTTATAGTTAGCCGGCGAAATTAAACGTAAGGGAAACAGTTACCGGAGGCTCGCAGTTTGTCTAGCTGGCACAAAATATTACTCTGGCGAAAAGAAGTAGTTTTCCACCGATTGCTTCGGAGACCCTTGGGCAGAGGGTCCACGACGCTGGTATTCTGCCGACACCCGTGATGCCAAGTCGTCGCGAAGTCGATAGCGACATAATACCAAAATTATTTGCATAATAACCGTAACAGGAACAGGCACCTCATTGCAACCGGACCCCTCCAAAATTATAAATCTATGAACACCGATGAGAACTATATAACTTGTCATTCAGTCGGTCTGCCGGTTGGTTTATTTATGGCGACATCAATTAGCTTTTAGCTTCCAAGCATTGCGTTACATCTGGCCGGGCTCGTCTTAAATGTTCTCGTATGAAGCTTCCGGCCATAAGTTCATAGATACAACATAATATTATATGTAGGTAACATATAGTTTTATATAGATGTAATAGCCAAGTGGTTCGAGTAGTTCGAGTAGACCTGTAACGTAGGGATTGCAGGTTCGGTTATATTCTGTAGCAATGAGTATTTCTGAACGTAGGTACGTACAGTGATTGATCAGCACACTACGAGCTTAACGGTGATGGAAAACATAGAGAGAAGCGTCTGTGAAGAGATTCAAGGACGTATATATAGTCGTGCTTGAGAAATTATGATGGGTTGCCATCTGTTCCGTGTCATGTAATATATTCTCAAACGTCTAACGCAGGTTTCCTCTCGATGATTCATTGACTGTAAAGCTCGTGATGTGATAAATAATTTTACTCAAGTTCAGAGAAAACTCCATGGTATACACCGTCGGTTGGAACCTGCAATTTAATTTCGCAGGCGACTTTTTAAGCCACTCCGCCATCACGGCTCTTACTTACCTATAACTTAGCTCTAACAGTCATAGTTGAATCGAGTAACTTATCAAGATCCTTTTAAACACACTAATTACTTGTTTTAATATAATAGTGGAAGTGTGTGTGTGAATATAGTTTAGTGCAAAGGACTGGAATGTTTTCGTGCTCAAGGGTCATTCATCATGGAACTATGTCCCGTTTTCATACCAATTTTTGCCCTGAAATTAGGGTAATGATCCATAAAGATTTGAGTTCTCATATTTTACATTATTAAAATGTTCCTTAACATAGAAGTATCTTAATTATGCACGAGTTTTAATCTGTAATGCTGTACAATATAGCAGAATGCTATAAAATGATTTATTGTTACGTGGTTTTATGGTTACACGTAGAACAGACTAACATTCGTGTATTGAATGGAGATTTTGATATGTGTAGGTAGCCCACACACCCACTCTTCGCCGGATATATATTTTAGATGCCAACGTGACAGATAGCGACTTCATCTACTACTATACTTGTCGAGCACGATGAGAGTATCTAGTGTCTTTGAATATCTTCTCCAACGTATGCAGAATTCCTCTCGATGTTTTTCTTCACTCGTGGTGTGACTTATCACTGAACTAAAGATATCTTAATAAGATGCCGTACACCTCCAACTACCAAATTAATTATCTAGATATTAATGTATTCCTTCCAATGGTTGTCTGGAAGAGATCGCCGAGTGCGATAAGACCGCCAATTGTAATTTTTGCCTATGATGTATTATCCAAATTATATTATATCCAATTAAAAAAAAAAAAAGTTCAGTAAAACGGGTTAAAAAAAACGGTTTAAAAATGCAATATTTGATATATGTGTTGCAGGAAATCACTCGGCCACCACGGCTTTTTTCCCGATAGTTTTGTTTAATACATTTAATGCAAAAATATTTATTCTATTCGGATTAATAGCTTTTGAGATTAACGTGATCATACATACAATAAAACTCGGTCTGTTAGTAATATTGTAATGTTGGTAATAAGATTAAATTTATTTTTATTTATTGACAAGACTTAATTACTATTAACAAGAGATGTAGAACGTAACAAGTTCTCGTTCGAATTTGGAGCTGCTTGATTTGGGCAGAACCACCTTATAGAAGTCCGTAACCAGACAACACAATTTTTTGTGTTGTGTTCCTGAGAGATGAATAAAATTTCCAATAATGAGCTCCTAGGGTAGGGTGGAGAATTGTTATATTGTGTTGGCAAAAGGGGGATTAGTCCCATTATTCTGCCAGCACAGTATAACTCCGAACACAGAGTGGCAACGCACAGTTGATACTTCGGTATCGTGAGCGTAAATATATTACGGTATCCGCTTCCCATCAGGTTATATGATTGCCTGCCACGCTTGTGCTATAAAAAAAATAGTTTCCCTAGATAGTTAACTGAGTTACAGATTCAGTGCAAACTCATGACTTTAAGCTTGAAAAGAGGTTTTTATTCAGTTTTAGGAAAATATTTTGGGTATCTAAATGCATGCGGTCCGCCTGATGATAAGCGGTTACCGCCGCCTATGGATGCTTGCAACACCAGGGGTATCACTCGCGCGTTGCCGACCCTGCAGGAATCTTTTCACACCCTTCTTGAAGAACTCCATGCTGTACTCTTCACGGAAAACCTCAACGGGGTTTTTCCTATTCAATCAATTTACTTCAAAGAGCAACACATTAAACTGTATCATTATTTGTCAATATCACGCTATAAGTCATGATTATATCGAAGTTAAAAAGCCATTAGTTGCCACAACAGCTGTAAGCTCCGCTTGATGGCTGTGTGTAAGCTAAATGTATGGGGCGAACATGTCCTTTACACTGAACGGTTTCTAAAAGCTGAAATGCCTCGAGGCCTTTTAGTATGACAGGCTGCTTTGACTGATGTCAGTCTGTCAAAGACTTGTTTGCTTGAAATAATGACATTAAATGAACGTTAATATTTAAAGCAAATATAAATGTCTCAGGGTAGCTTTAAAGAGCAGTTATGGTCGAGTGGTTCAAGTAATCATCTTCATACATACATACATACATATCATCACGCCAAGTCCCCAACGGGGTAGGCAGAAAGTATAGAGCGCCAGTTCTCTCTAGACTTACATACCTCTTTCGCTTCGTCCACATTCATCAGTCTCTTCATACATGCTCGTCGGTTTCGAGTACCCTTAACGTTCCCGTCCTTGAGAGTCTATTTGATCTTGATATAGAGATCTATTTGATCCAGGTAGTTGGAACGTGGCCTTCCTCTGCCTCTTCTTGCACACACTTTTGCTTTGTATATCTTTTTTGTCAATCTTTCTTCACTTATCCTTTCTATGTGTCCAAACCAACGTAACATGCCTTTCTTCATCTTTACAATCACGCCCTCATTCACGCCAGTAGTTTTCATTGCGGATTCGATCTAATATCGTTACTCCGCATATTTTTCATCATCATCATCAGTCATCTTCAATGTCAATATTGTTGGTACGAAAACTGGTGGGAAGAGGTGTATATATAAAAATAGCTACATATCCACTTTCCGCCAGAGATATATAAGGTGCCAACGTGACAGATGGCGAGTCCATCGCCGTTACTCAAGCACGACTATTAATACGCCTTTGAATTTCCTCTCAATCGTATGCAAGTTTCCTTACGATGTTTTCCTTCACCTAAAAGCTCGTGGTGTGACTAATCGTTGTACTTAAGTTAAAACAAAACTCATTGGTACAGTTGGGATTCGAAGTGGCAATCTTTGTATTGCGGCTATCTGAAATAATATGTGAGCATTCAATAAAGGCACACAATATACATATAACGTGTTTGGCTTACATGATTCCCTTATCGCTACTTTATTACGGACACGGTTGGGCTCCGACTTATATATTGATAACTTCGACGACCTATGAATTCAAAGTTTTAACTTTTGTTGTACGTTGTCTGTATGAGAGGTTGTTTTTAGCAAATCGTGCCATTTGCCCTATAGAACTGGATAAATATATGGCACATGTTTGTACAAAGAAATGCTATTTTACAAGGTTGAAACCCCGGAGCTCCACTAGTATTATGTATACGCAGTGAAGGAAGTGAATAATGCTAGAGAGAACTGGTCCTCTTCTCTCTCTGTCTATCCCGGAGGAGATCGGCGTGATATGTATGCTATATATATATTTAATATATCCTCACGCCTTTCCACAAGGGTGGGTACCCGAAGGGGTCGGCAGAAGTGTCGAACCCACACACCCACTTTCCGCCAGAGGTAGATTTTAGGTGCTTACGTGACAGATGGCGAGTCCGTCGCAGTTACTAAGCACAGCTATACAAACGTCTTCTCGGACGTATGCCGGTATCCTCTCGATGTTTTCCTTCACCGTCAAGCTGTGGTATGACTAATCACTGTAATTAAGTTAAAAAGAACTCATTGGTACAATCGGGATTCGAATATGCAATCTTTGTGTTACAGACAACTACTCGAACCACACTTCTTATTTATAATAGTAATCGGGAGTGTCAGTGCAAGATTTGCTTAGTTTAGGCTTCAAAAAGCCCTGATAAAGAGTTCCCAAACTGTTGGAAACTCCATAAGCCATGCAGCAATAAAGGCTAATGCTAAGCTGAGTATCAATTTAGCATGAGAGTCTATGACCTGTTTGTACCTGCAAACTTTCCAGACTTACAAAGTTCTGCTCTAGCTGTGTTGGTTTAAGATTTTCAGCTCAAATCTGTTGAATTGACAATCAAGTGAACTTACAAACTTTTAAGGCAGTGATTTTGCATTGGAATTTCATCTTTATAGAGTGTTGAAATATTAGTATTATTATGGCATGCCTTTACTTTCCATAAACGTTATGATTAATACATATCATCACGCCGAGTCCCCAACGGGGTAGGCAGAGAGTATAGATATCTCTCCAGACTTACATACCTCTTTCGCTTCGTCCACATTTATCAGTCTCTTCATACATGCTCGTCGGTTTCGAGTACTCATGACCAGACCACAGGGTTAATCTGAAGTCTTACAATTTGTATGTTTAGTGAGTCGAGAAATTTGTGCATTCTGATAATATATTCTTCGCCTAAATTATTTAATTTCTTCTCGAATGCTTATAACAATAAGGTCCCAAGTAATTTAATTAAGGCACGTTCCCTTAAGAGCGAAGCGTGACGTTATGGGTAAAATGTAAAACATACCCGTAAATTTTATCCCTTATAACGGGGTCATTAAACGACTTAAGGCCAACATAGTTTGTAAAAAGGTCAACAAATTATCTCTTACGAGTTTATTGTATGAAAATACTTAACAATACAGTTTATGTCGCCTTTAAGCCCCTAGCTGGTACCGGCTCATCTGAAATCTGTACGACTTAAGAAAACTTAGTATGTTGGTACACTTGTGATATTAAACAATACATTTTTATATCATTAGTAGCGTTTAGTTCTTCTTAAGGACGCTTGTAACACCAGGGCTGTCACTTGCGCGTTACCCTTCGCTTATCAAGTAGACCTTTAATTTTTGCCGCATTACTTAACCCTCATTACTTTTCATGTGATCTTCAGAACTTGCTGAAGAAATGTACCTAGTGCATATCGGAATCTCCTATTAGAATACGGAGTGCCTGGGACTGTATCTCCACCCTACAGGAAATGTGGGCCAAATAGCGCTGCTAGGTGGAGTTCCTGCGGTGCGGTTACCAGAATTCCGTGAGGAATAGTAGTGCTAGCAGAGGGAGCCAGTGGCCGCATTTAGTACGGATACTCCGCATATATTAACTGGTATAACTTCGGTCTATTGGAACTCCAACATTGGCCTGTTTGTAGGGTATTCTAACAGACCAATGTTTGATTTGAACCTACTATAGTGAAGTATCGCGTTAGTTTGTGAGAATGGTTGTTCATTAGTCAAATCACCCGAATTTGGAACAGAAGAGGCTTTTTTAACTACTCGAACCACTCGGCCACCACGGCTTATTTATTACAAAATAATTACTCTTCGCGTGATATCACAGCGATAGTCGTAAAACCGCGGGCAGCACCGCGGGGTGCCGCTAGTGGATAGTAACTGTATCTGTATGTGTATGTATGTAAAATATTTTGTGTCCATCAAGCCAACCGCGCCTTCTATGTAGCGTAATCTAAATGTGTATTGACAAACCGTGTATGAATAGACAAACCTATATAATATACTTGGTTGTGTCACATAACTGACATACAAATGAGTTTACCAATGCAACTGCTTCTCCGTACTATAGGATAGCTATGTATTGCTATCCATCTCCGGGTTACAAAATATTCAAATGCCACAAGGTATTGTTCTATTTTAGTTCATCACCACGCACTAGATGGTGCTAGCTGCATATTAGTTCACGCTATTATTGGCATATTCTTATTTGGCTAAGGTTTCTACAACTCTGTCTTAGTGTTAACCGCGACCCTCGCAAACGCTGGCCAGACGCGCAAATAATTTTTTATTATAAATATTTGAATAAAATTACCATCCTATCTGCATCTTAAATATATCTCTGGCGGAAAGTGGGTGTGTGAGTAGGAGTACCTATACACCTCTGCCTACCGACCGGGCAGATTCTCCGTGCCAGCTCTCTTGTTAGTGATCCAGAAATGCTCTAAGCCGATGTCCGTAATCCTTGTTTACGGATTCGGAGTGATGAAGTTATTTATTTTGTTGGTGGTAAATTAGTAAATAAACATTTAAACATTTTCTGTAAATATTTTCTCCTAATGACTCGGAGGTTCTCTCAGGAGGAACTCTGATGTTCGGGAAATGTTAAACAGTACCTACTTATTATTTTGCTTTGGAAACATACGTGTGTTGTTTCTGTCTTTAGTCGCTGAATTTTTAGCACACACTTATCCTCTTTTCTAAAAGAAAATTTTTAATTTACGCTTATTATTTATCATTTCGCACAAGGAAATTGCTTGGAGTGCCCACTAAAAAGACAAACATGGAATGAGACAGAATTTGTCTTACGTAATTTAGGCAATCTGTGGTCAACGGCCATGTTGCATTCGCTATTAAAGTTTTAAAATGTATGTAGTTTTTATTTATAAAGTATAAATCATTACAATAATTACAAGTAATTTAAAGGTGTGAATTAGTGACATGACAATCTGTCGACGAAATCCAAGCTAAAAGCGAAAATATATTTGACACAGTCAATGCCATACCACATCTCTGTCCAAATATTGCCAGCCGCTATTGCATTGAAATTTAAAAGTTACAAAAATCACGTCGCAGAAATATATTGACATTTTAGATTTTAAAATGTTTCAGATTCGTAGCGGGTCCGCCCAATTTCACCTCTTCTGCAATCGCAACCTATAAACCATTTTACACGCTACGAAAATTCATACAAAAATTTCACAATAGGAAACGTAACACGATTCGGTGGCAAAATATGGAATTCCTCACGAAGGGTTCATGGTGTAGTAAAGCCATGATAAAAATTTATGATACACGATAAAATACGAATTATTGTGGCAGTAGCGTTCTATTAGAGCGGGAATTGCTGGTGCGTAGGCAAAGCGACGATGAAGTGCCACAGATTCGATACAGCGTGGGCAGATGTGAGCACCTGATAATATTAATTAGCTGTGGTGGCAAAGCTAAGTTCTTTTATCTGCACCTGAGTGCTATTAATCACACCACGAGCTTTACCGTGAAAGAAAACATCTCAAGGAAACCTGCATCAGTTTCAGAATAAATTCATAGACGTTTGCATAGTCGTGCTAAAAACACGATATCTGTCACTTTAATATACCTCCGGCGAAATGTGGGTGTACCTCTGCCTACCCCTTCGGGGTCACTTGTGGGTCAGATGATAGTATGACTTTGTGCGACATCAGTAGAAGCCTCGTATGTCGGATATCTGTTCCTTCTTCCCCATCTATAACATGCTTGGTTCATACATGCATATCATCACGCCGAGTCCCTAACGGGGTAGGCAGAGAGAGTAAAGCGTCTTTACTCTCCTGACTTAACATACCTCTTTCGCTTCGTCCACATTTATCGGTCTCTTCTTACGAGTACTCTTCTGTTCTTCTACGTTCCCGTCCTTAAGTGTCCGACCAATTTGATCTAGGTAGTTTGTTAATTCTGCTTAGATAAGCTGTTCTTGTCAAACTGTGTGACATTAAGGAACTTGTAAATTAATTTACGGCGTGAAATATAATTCGATGCTAAATTGTTCCATTTTCGTTTTCGACGTAAGTGAATTGTTGTGATTCGATGAAATGATTCCGTTGGCTAGTAAATATTTTTTTTTCCGTTCCAGTTTATATTTGTGTATCTAAATTGTGCGTTACATAGCAACCAGTATTTATTTTATGGAAATGTCTCCTATCTATTTATGAGAGCTATTTATTTTTCTTTGTCTTATTTTCCTGTCTATGTCTTTATATCTCTCTATAAAGGTCGTATCTACAATTATATGGTGTTGGATATCTTATACATTTCTTACTATTCGTGTAATTGGTTTAAACCGTACCATAGCAATCATATATAATACGTTATGTTAAAATTTTACGGAATATATAATATATAAAGGAATATAATAGCCTGAATCTAGAAGTGATTCGGCTAGGTGAACACATTTCTTCTACGTTTGGGAGACAGTAGTGGGCTAACATAATCGATTTTTATTGGACATTCATGAACCAGGCAACACTGTACCGAAACTAGAATTTAGAATAGGACTTTAAACACGTGTCCCAGTCCAAAGACGACTTTTAGTTAGCAGTAAAAATGGTATAAAACCTCGCAGTGCCGCGTTGCATTCGATCTTTCCTTATAAAACATACAAGCAGTGTTCCGTATCCGAGATGGAATGAGATTCTTGATGTCTATTTGTTTTCGTCAGTTCACGCCTCAGCGGAGGAAATGATTTTCGCCGCTGATTTACGACCGGATTGAAGTACCTACAGGTACTCGTGTGTACGACCTAATGGTGCATGGGAAGGCTCGGTAATTTCGCCATAATACGCCTAATATTGTACGGCACACCTTTTACGTTTTATGTGTCATAACATTTTTAACATATATACCTTGAACAAAGGTTCCAACTAATCCCCACCTCATTTTACCGTAGGATAAATACATACATATACATTACAACTAGCTTATGCTCGCGTTCGAAAAAGTAGCTTTGAAAATTTTCCTGCTAGAATCGGTTCAGCCGCTATGCCGTGAAAGAGCATCATACATTATAATTATCAGGATAAAAAAAAAATATATATACCTCTGGCGGAAAGTGGGTGTGTGGCTATTACCTATACACCTCTGCCTACCCCTTCGGGGACCCTTGTGGGAAGGCGTGAGGATATATTATTTATTATATTATATAAAAAAATAAAGTAGCGTATGTCCTATTCCTAGGTATAAGCTATCACAATTCCAACATTCAGCCAAATCGGTTCAGCCGTTTTGCCGTGAAAGAACCGCAATCTTCCAAACTTACAAACTTTCACATTTATAATATTAGTAAGATGGTAATATTAATCTTCATACGAGTATATCCTCTTTGAATGGATTTGTATTTTAAATATTTAATGATCTAAATTTGGTAACTACATTGCGCGGCCTACTAGAATTTGAAATGTGCGTACATTGTATATGACATCATGCCAAGTCCCTCACAGTGTAGGTGAAGTTCTATCGAAATTTACAGACATATTACGCTTCATCCACATTCATTAGCTAATATTAATTTATGTTCATAGATATGCTCGCCGAATAATTGAATTTTGATTGTGTGGCGTATTTCGTATCATATATTTGTTCGAACACATTAATTACTTACATACATATCGACTCGCCAAGTCCCTAACAGTGTACGCAAAGAGCGTAGACCGTCAGCTTTCTCTAGACTTACATAACTCTTTCGCTTCGTCCGCATTCATCACTCATCATACATGCTCGCCGATTTCGAGTACTTCCTAAACCAAATCGATCGGACACTCAAGGACGGTAACGTCAAGAGTACTCGAAACCGACGCAGACATGAAATATATACCTTCATGACGTGGATGTTTTGGTTCTCATTCAAATGTAAGTTTAGTTTTAAAAGCTTTTAGGCCGGAGCTTTGACGAATTTACTTCCATTTTCGTACCTACTTAATAATCTTAATATATTTATATATATAAATTACGTGTCACGTTGTTTGTCCGCGATGGGCTCCTAAACTACTTAACCGATTTCAATAAAATTTGCACACCGTGTGCAGTTTGATCCAACTTAAACTTGGGATAGCTTACATCACAATTGGACCCGATAGGTGGAGCTGCGTTCGTGCTTCAGATAATTTTACCCGACCGAAGCTGGGCGGGACACAAAGAAAACAAAAGCAACCATACAAATTGTCCTTTTAGCTTTGTCTAGATTAGAGATAACGAGGGGTGATATCCATTAGGCGAACAAAATGTCTGAGAATGGTGGGTAGTTTGTCAAATGGAAAAATCGAGTGAGTTTGTTACATTTAGTCCTATTGGCACTTTGTTTGATGGCTAATGGCTCACTCACATAAGTGGTCACCGACCATAATGAAACGCTTATAGTTGACCTTTGCGAAGATTATCGTGGCACTTATCTCAACGATTGTGACCTTGAATAATAAATTGTTCCATGAAAATGTATAGCTTAAGGAACATCTATAGATCTCAAGAAAATAACCATTGTCTATGATAAGTAATAGGACTTTTTTTTTGATACCACATGGGTGACAAACAAGCATGCGGTCCGCCGGTTACCGCCGCCTATGGACTTGATGAAACCAATAAAGATCAATTAATTATCTTGTGTCTTCTCAAGGGGTAAGCAGAGTTATAATTTTGCTAGATATATATATATATATATATATATATAGACTATATATATTTTATGCCTGTAAGAGAATATTTAAACGAATTATATCCCGGTAAATGGATCGGACGCCTTGGACCAATTTCATGGCCCCCTCGGTCCCCAGACCTGAATCCAGTAGATTTTTTTTACTGGGGATGCATAAAAGAAAAGGTCTACTCAAAACCAATTCAAAATGTAACAGAATTGCGCCAAAAAAATCTACTGGATGGAAAATACATGGTGGGTCCTCATGTATGATTTGAAGTAAGTACTTACATAATATATATTTGATTTGTGTACGCCTACGTCGTTTTTCCTTCACCGTACTCATGTAATGATCGCGTAATTAATTACTTTTATTAACTTTAAAACCCTCTTTGGTGCTGGCCATAGCAGTTTGAAACTGTGGTCTTGTGGTTTGTAAGCGGTCATTAAGGTAACTATGCTTAAGAGACTAATGAGCTTATCCCAAGCACACTTACTCGCATGTGTTGCCCTACGTGAAACTTATTGGTAACTGAATGCTGTAAATAACTGTATGGTAAAGTTTACTGCTTAAATGAAAAACAAATATAGCGGTTAGCAGTAACATAGTTATTATTTTTGATGGATGCCAATGAACTCCACGTTGAGATTTTCTGTGGACAGTAAGTACATCATAGAGTTTTTGGAAGCAAGTGAAAAGATTCCTGCAGGGTCAAAACCCTGGTGTTGCAAGTGTTTGTGGGCGGTGGTGACTATATGCAATCAGGCGAACGGCTCGCTTGCTTGCCATCTTCGTGGAATTAAAAAGGTTGTTTCTGCCAGTACATCCATTGTTGTCCTTATCCGAAAGGCGGGAAGGAGGATGGGAAGGTTTTTTTTTTAATACCACATCACAATGAAAGAAAGGGGTCCGCCTGATGGGAAGCGGTTACCGCCGCCTATGAACTCGCGCGTTGCCGATCTTGCAGGAATCTTTTCACACCCTAAGCCTTGCTCACTATTGGAACACAGCACTTAACAAAATCAGGGGCGGTTAGCTGCCTATACTATATGACGTAATATTTAGGTCTTTGAACCCTTCTGCTTGGTAAATACAATTCTATACCTATTCAAAATTCAGTGCGAACAAATGAAAGATCTTTCGAAATTAGCAATTCGATAGCACTGGAATTTCTGTGTAAAAGGAATTTATTCAAATGTACTTGGGTACCCACTTTGTGGGCGAACTTGAAATCTACAGGGATGAAACTCAACTACTTTGAATTGTAAACTCTCGAGGTTATGAATAATACTGGGTGGTTAATATTTGATTTTACGGACGTTAACGGTTTTTTTTAATCCCACAATGCGTAAAAAGATCATTCTTACTTCCGGTCGACTTAATTATCGTGTATGACGTACTTTTTAATTATTTGCCGGATTAAAACAGGATATGCTATGTTCCGAAAATAAATCTAGATAAAATTATACTAATGGCATTGTTTTTTACGTGGGTGAAGCAGCTAGTAATCTATATATAAGTGCAGTATAGGTGTTGTGGCATGATTAAGTAACAAAATCCTCGCTAATATTAGCATTCATAATATTAGTGGATACAAGGATAAAATAACGTTACGCAAAATGGCGGCTTGTCAAAGTCACAAATAAATTATCTTTTAATAGAAAAGGTCATAACTGGATGAGAGTTCGACAAACTCTGTTTTGTCGTTATATTACTAGCGGCCCGTTCCGGCTACGCGCGGGTGGATATTTTTAAACATTTTGATATAACCATTATTATTCTTGCAATTAATATTTCTCGTAATTAATAAAGCCTATATTAATCAGTGATAATTTTGCATTCAAATGGTGAAAGAATTTTTAAAATCGATCCAGTACTCCTTTATTTTCGTCCCCTTTCAACGTAAACATTCAATACAAGTTCTCACCAAGTTCGGCCAGCTAATGATCAAGAAGTGTACCCCTGTTGACTGCGGCCAAGCTATCATTATTCCTTCAACTGAATTTGGTCGTTCCCTTAATCCGAAAGTAATTTATTGAATGGATCCAGGAAACTTGCGTCGCATTTCAGTGAATTAGCGTAAGTAATCGGGACAAGTTGGAAGGGACGTCAGATGTTGACGTGACAGGAGCGATTGGGAAGTATTCTTATAGTAACACTGTGCCCCGTGGTTGCGGCTGTCTAAAATTTGATTTTATTGCTTGTTTTTATAAAACATATCCTTTGTGATGTTAATAATCTATTTATCTGTAAAATCAAATTCTATCCAATTCCGTTCTGTGGGTTTTGCTTGAAAATGGAACGATCATTCTCACAAACTCTCGCCTTTCATTATTAGTAGGATTGAAAAAATAGAAGCTTTCAATGGTGTTGTTGAAAACGGAAGACTTTATTTAACCTACGCTAAATTGAGAATCCGAAGACGTGTGTGATATCTGCCTCCGGGATCTCGGAGGAGCTCGCAGGCTCTTGAATTAGAACCCGTTGAAGTTTTCCTCAAGGAATAGGAGCATGGGATATTGGAAGAAGGATGTGAAAAGTATCATGCGGGATCAGCAACGCTTGAGCAATACTCTAGGTGTTTCAAGCTGTCATAGGCAGTGGTTACCGGTTAGCATGATGTGGACCGCATGTTGGTTGCGGCCTTAGCGGTTATAAAAAAAAACTTATATTAAGTTTCGCAATTTCGCAAAATGAGCATTCAATATTTGGTGACTCACCTTTGGATTTTAATTCAACTCCACGACTAGCGTATTGTATACTAGTAACTTGATAAGAATATTAAGATTATATGCAAAAAACTGTCTTACTGACATTTTGTTTGGTTTGAATTTGTACCCTGTGCCTTGTGTATTAAGTCGCGAATCCGGATTTGTATTTATACAGATAAGGTCGATAATATGGAAATGGTTAAGTATAGCGTGACGCACGCAAGCTAGGTTGCATAGACGAATGCCTGCATCGAGGTATATGACTATGTAGGTTTTGTTATAGTGATACGCAATTATACTTTTAGGGTTTCGAAGTAAATAAAAACTGCACATTCAGTATTTTTAATGTTAAACTTCTTACTGGAGGAGCGTAAGCTATCCGAGAGCAGTGTCTTCGGCTCTGATTACTAAGGTACCGTCCCAGGGGGGCATCTCTGATTCTGGGTAGAAGTTCCATTGTGCTGTCTCTCCAATATTTTGTATTTACTTGAAATATGTACCTATATGTTGTATTTTAAATGTGTTCAAGTAATTCTTGAAATCAAATACATTCTGTAACTTCGCGTAAATATGGCGTATTGGTGACTGTTTTGGTTTCAATAAATATTCTTATCATAATGTTAAATCAATTAATTTATTTTGAAATACTTCCGGGTAGTATTATAATTGGGAAGTATGAGTAAGTTTCATCCGTCTTCACGCAAAAACTGCTGAATGGATTTCAATGAAACTACAATAATATGGTTCATACATCCAAATAACACATACGCTATAATTTATTAAGATGCGTTATTTGGTCAAAATATTACGATAACCTCAAAATTACGCAATTCAAAACCGCGGATACATAGTATTTTTTTTAATAATATACGATAAAACATATATTTAAACATTATATAAGATGTAGGTGTCCATCGGTATGGGGATCATGATCTCTTTTGATCTCCTCATTGATTTAAGGATGCGTACCATATCAAGGAGCACAGCTTTCTACTCATTGTTACGATAAATGTAAACAGAACCCTTCATTAATCGTATCTTGGGTCGATTTTTATTATAATTGCATTAACTGGCACTTGGGTGGTCCGAATCGGAACATGCATTTGCTCCGGTCTCGCTCGCAGATCCCTTATCTTGTAAGTGAAAAGTGCAAGCTTTAATTGTTTAAAGATCGCAGCAGAACACCTTTCTAATTGCCTTTAAATGGATACTTAACTTTGGGTTCGACGAAACTTCGGATGACGAAACATCGAGAGGAAACCTGCATACGTCTGAGAAGAAATTCAAAGGCGTATGTATAGTCGTGCTTGAGTAACGGCGATGGACTCGCCATCTGTCACGTTGGCACTCAATATACCTCTGACGGAAAGTGGGTGTGCGGGTATTTATTACCTATACACCTCTGCCTACCCCTTCGGGGACCCTTGTGGGAAGGCGTGAGGATATTATTATTATATATTGATGATGATGATCATAAGTTGTAAATTGATATTATTTTCACACAAATGTACCAAACTAACCACGATCTATCGATCTCCTTATTCTTGATCTCCGATTCTCATTTTATAAGTAATTTGTAAAGTTATTTTGGTTTAATCAATCTCTTCTATCAATATTATCGCGTAGAAACTACGCTACTACGGTGCCAATTAATAAGCCGGGATCATGTTCTAGGGGAATGCATTAACATACAAATTGGAAAGTTTGCTGTCTTGCGAAGGAATCTAAACTGTTCTTCTGGAGGATAATTAATTACATAGCTAAATTGATTTTAAAGGACATAAGATTGCTTTAACGTTGCAAAAACAGCTGGTTTGTTTTGAAGAGATAGTTTCGAAGATATAATTCTTAAGAGAACTTAATTTTGTGGTGGTCGGTTTAAGTAAGCACCTTAAGTCAAGGCTTAGTGCTCGAACCCCTAGTTAGTTTTCTGATTTTAAGTGCAATATTTATCACACGATGAGCGAAGGAAAACTTCATACCTACTTTTGCGAAGAATGTTAAAGACGTATGTACTGTACCTAGTCGATCTTGAGACTTGAGACTGAGAAAGGCGACATATTATGACTGAAGTATATCTTTTTGCATATCCCTTGTGAAAGATACGTTTCAAAACTGCGATTGACGGACTAGCTTCATGATATACAATAAAAACATGACAGTAAAAATGCCTTTATTGGATGGCATTGGTGTGTTCGAACCTGAATACTTCCAATATACGCAGATTGTAAGTAACACGGGTTACTGCGTAAATCCACATAATAAACTTCACTAATAGGTATCAATCTCAGTCAAGTTAATATTAATTAAATCATGCTCAGCAAACTTGGTACCAAGTTTGATATTTAACAGACATTCCTGCGATAGTTTTCAAAGGCGTGTCTGAATATTTGTAGTTTGCTAGGCTTTGAATAATAAGAGAAGACTTATTTTTACAAATCCACTGAAATAATAATATAATATATCCTCACGCCTTCCCACAAGGGTCCCCGAAGGGGTAGGCAGAGGTGTATAGGTAATACCCACACACCCACTTTCCGCCAGAGGTATATTAGGTGCCAACGTGACAGATGGCGAGTCCATCGCCGTTACTCAAGCACGACTATACATACGCCAAATAGAAATTGATATAATTTTGATGCAAATCTGAATTACTACTAAAAATGAGGCAAATTTAAAAATAAAATGTAGGGATAAAAAGTAGCCTATGTCCTATTCCTATGTATAAGCCATCACGATTTCAACTTTCAGTGAAATCGGTTCAGCCGTTTTGCCGTGAAAGAGCCGCAAACATCCAAACTTACAAACTTTCACATTTATAATATTAGTAAGATAAGATATATATCTATATAGATATATCTTCATGCCTCCCACAAGTGTCCCAGAAGGGGTAGGTAGATGTGTAGGTAGTACTCACACACCCACTTTCCGCCGGAGATATATTTTAGGCGCTAACGTGACAGTTACTCAAGCACGACTGTACACACGTCTTTGAATCCACTGAAATCGTACGTAAAATATTTTTTCTCTCCTCTCAATTAGGTGTAGTTTACTGTTGAGTATGAACATGTGTTGATATTCTCTTAGAATACACACTCTTTCGCCTTCCTCTTTCGCTTCATCTACATTCAGTAGGCAGGTGGTTTAGGTATAGGTAATTAAATGTGTTTTTTTTTTTAAACGTTTAATAGTGAATGATACCTCATGTTATTCAATGTTTATTTAAACGATATTTGAAATATATTCCTAAATAAACACACCTATACACCTCTGCCTTCTATTATAGAACAAAGTCGCATCGCATCTGTCTGTTCTGTCTACCTATGGAAGGCTTAGATGCTAAGCCTTTTTGTCAACCGGTGTCATTCAATAACCCGGTCAAACAATACCATCATTGTTGCAAATGTCGAAAAAAGTCAACGAAAATGCTACCTAATCCTTTTAAAATATTACAGAGATATATGTGCACCTGCCCGAAGCCAGGGCGGGTACTAGCGGCCCATAGAATACATGTAATTACGGAATTATATCTGCAAAGTAATCAACTGAACGTTTTTGCTGTTTCATGGCCCGTCGGCTTTTACGACCGCCCTCACTTCCCAATCGATTTTTCATTTTATACAAATTTTACCCCAAGCTTTGGAAGCAAATTCATTTTATGTCGCGTCGGTTAATAGTTTGTTCATGCCTAGAAATATTTTGTTGTTAAAAATGCTCGGTAAACTGTGAGATATTTCTCACCATTATGTGTACAAAGCATTTGCCCATTCTTTACTAAATCAACGTCAGCCTTAGGTCTCGAAGAGCCTTCAATTGTTTGTCTTTATAATGAGTATCCTAGTCCTAGCTATAAAAGGTGTTTATACTTAGTCTTCAGTTTTCAAATAGACTCATAGTCTAGTCTAGTACGCACAGTACATAGCCTTCAAGATTAGTTTTTTGTTTTGTGGCTTAGCTTTTTTTTTGTAACCAATTTATTTTTATACCGAGAATATTCCGAATCGGAACCATCAATGTCAGATATACAATATATATTTCTATTGACGAAAATTTTAGTATTTTCTGAATTTTGTTCTTGGATGATTAGTTTTTAATGTTGATCGATGGTTATTCCTCCGTATGAAATATCTATATACCTTTCTTTCGTAAAAATGTGGTTCAAAAAAGTCTCTATAGAAATCCGAATACTTCTTACTCGTTATAATATTTAAAAAAGGAAATAATAGACAGAAGTACTGGAATCTACGTCGACTTCAACACGTCTTTCGGGCGCGAAAGTACAAAACCCATTTACGAGTAGCATTTTCTTAAACAGCAAATATGTAGAAATGTAATTTTCTTTTATAATCCAGTGAATCCCGTAGCGACTGATCCCGGGACTTGCAGTGGTCACGTGCGGGATTCTAGTCGTGTTGCTTGTTAAAGTTCACTGGACAGCGTATTCTTACTTCTCACTTAAGAGTCGTGGTCGCCAAGTGTTTTAAGTAACCTGACCTGCAAGTTAATAATAGCACGTTCAAACTATAATAATTTATATCTTGTCTGACGACCGTCTGGTCTAGTGGTTAGACCTCCTGACTCCGAAACTTGAGGTCGCGAGTTCGAATCCCGCTGAGGGCAGATATTTGTGTGATGAACACGAATATTTGTACCTTAGTCTTGGATCTCCTATGTATTTATGTATATATATCTATATGAGTAAATATATCGTTGTCTAGTTACCATAACACAAGCTTTGCTTAATTTGGGACTAGGTAAATTTGTGTGGAATTGTCCCAGGTATTTATTATTATTGTATCAAGGAGTTTTCCGATTTTACATTATATTAAATGTATTAAATACAGTGATTTGTCACACCACGAGTGCTGAAGGCAAATAATACTGCATTCGTTTGAATATAAATTGAATTATCCGGCGAAAGACTTGCCATCTATCACGTGGCGCCTTAATATTTTTTCCGAAGAGAAGCTTCATTAGAACTCTGCCTACCCCTTTGGAAACCCTTAAGGTAAAATATACCTTCGAGTACAAAGTATTGGAGATGTATAAAAATGTTTTCCTTTCCACCTTAGATTTCTCATTTTTAAGAAGATTGTCTGTAAAAGCTCTAAAAATCCTTCAGAGATACTGAGACCGCAATTTTAAAATGAGTTAGGTATTTTTAAATTTACAAATAGAGAAATAGAGATCCGTTTTTCAGCTTAGAAAGATACTCAAAGCTCTCTCAAAGCTACCTATTTATAGAGATAACGTCTACTTCATATTCATAGGTACATCTGTTATCTCCTCGCGGCTGCATGCACTTGTAATATAGAGATATAATTCATGTGCCACAGTAATAGCTGGGCTATAAATCCGCATTACACGGCAATAAGTCGTTGCCGCCGACGAGAGCGGTGCAATACGCGGACAAACTACCAACACTTTACATAATCGCTCCAGTGACGTCGTAGCTTACTTTACAGCCCACCAACGTGCACATACTTAGCCGTTAGTGGTCAAACGGAATAGCTGTAATTTTGAGCATTTAGTTTGCTGTTTTAAGTATTATTGTCCAAATTAAAGTTTTGAAGTACCGGCTGGAGTTGTTGAGGTTTATAAAATGTTAAGTATTTAAACAATATTAGAACGCTTTTATGCTTTAGTTTGACAGTTAAAACTTTGAATTTCGCAATCAGGCTTTCCCACAAGGATACCTACAGGGTTAGAGGCACATATGTAATATCAAATTAATATCAAAATATTTTATTTCACATAGACCTAGATGGGCACTTATAAAACGTTGATAAAGGTGCACGGTTCGGGTTGGTCGCTTCCTTGGAGGTTTGAAGGTGAGGTTTCAGGTGACTGCTGAAACCACTAGGACTCGGATGATATTTGCTACTATGTTTATAATGAAACTAGTAATGTAGCCTACGAAATAATATCTGACTCGTTGCCCAAGGGATAGAGTTTGCACGAGTTTGAAACGCGGGGCGCTTTTTAATTAATCGCAAATATTTAATTAAGGACAATGGTTCTTAGCATTTTTAATGTTCGTCTTTTAATTTATAACAGTTTGTTTTAGGCATTAAATGTATGCCTTTAGGTTCGTTCCAAATTAAATACGCTTGTTGTTATAAAAATACAGGCGAATTAATTACTTAGTCCTTTTCTAGAATTTGGTTTGGAAATTTTAATAAATCGAGCGTGACTTCATAAGACGAAAATAATCAAAATCTTGAAGAAATTATTGTTGTCATTATGATTATTAAATATTATAAAAGTACTCGAAACCGGCGGCCATGTATGAATAGACTGATGAATGTGGACGAAGCGAAAGAGGTTTGCAAGTCTAGAGGGAACTAACGGTGTTTTCACTGCCTACTCCGTTAGCGACTCGGCGTGATTATGTATGTATATTTTGACTTCTTCTACAACCCCAAAACACCAGACTCGGAACTTATGTAAGTGAGTAAAGAAAAATTTACAGAGAGAGTAAATTCCAGCAATTTTGCTTTCAGGTAACGAGTACATTTACAACAAATGCGCGCCTCTTTACAAATAAAGGATTGAAAAGAAGAAAAGTTTGGCTTGAAAGTGAGTGTTTGGTAGGTGCACAGTGATCAAATGGATGGAACACCCAAGGATGGGAACTTCAAGAGTACTCAAAACCGGCGACCATGTTTGAAGAGGCTGATGAATGTAGATAGTCAAAAAAGTTTGTTAAAGTGATGTGTATGTATTTACTGGCAACATTTTGGAAGTTTTTAAATCAAAGGGTCCATTTCTGTTGACTTTTTGATGGTATTTTCAAACTTCGTCTTGGGTTTTGTCTGCCCTTTACTCGTGAAGTCAAGATACGTCCAATATTAGCCGTGGAATTATTCACAAAGCGTCCCTTTGGTCCGTATTAAACAACCATTAACAGCTATTGAATCATTAATCTGAGCAATTGGCACCTCTATCTTTGATCTTCGCATTGTAGATTCAAGGTTTTAAGATGTTCAGGCACTTGACGTTGTGAATAGTTAACGATGCCTTGCCGTCGCTGCTACCATTCCCCCCTTGATAATCTCTTGATTAACGGCGAGTCCATCGCCGTTATTCAAGAAGTATGCAGGTTTCCTCTTGATGTTTTCGTTCACTGTAAAGCTTGCGGTGTGACCAATCACTGCAGTAGCCACTTAAGTTCAGAAAAACTCATCGGTACAGTCGAGATTCGAACTTGCGATCTTTGAACAAATATCAAGGTTCATGATTTAATGTGTGTGACGGTGGTTTTGTACATTATTCGCCGAAGATGTACTATGAAGTATTAACGTGACAGATGGCGAGTCCATTGCCGTTTCTCAAGCACGACTATACACACGTCCTTGTATTTCTTCTTAAACGTTAACAGGTTTCCTAAAATTATGCTTTCCTCACCGCAGGCCTCGCGGTATGTTGAATTTCAGTAAAATTCATCGGTGCAGACGTTTTAAGTTGCAATCTTTGAGCTGTGTGCAACTCAAACTATTCGGCCCAACCTCATAGTCACCACACCTACTTGATAATATAATCACACAAACTGAAGTAGTCTAAATTAATCACATTTAGTCCCTTGTCGATATCTCCCGATAATATCCAGACAGACCAGTTTCTTTATTAACTATCAATGTCCCTTTGATGTCCCGACCAGATGGTACCTATTCCCAACGGTCTGAGACCTTCCAGATTGATTACAGAAGTTTTTGATTGAATAGCTACAAGAAACTATGAACATTACGCTTCGTAGTTTGACTTTGAGACTTTTATGTTCAAAATAGCTCATCCTCATGCCTTCCCACATGGGTTCCTGAAGGGGTAGGCAGAGGTGCGTAGGTAGTACCGCACCCACTTATCGCCAGAGATATATTTTAGGGACCACCGTGTCAAATGGCAATTCCATCGCGGGTACTCAAGCTAGATATACCTAAATGTTTTATTACTATCTTATTATGTATGTCTAAGTGACATAAGTATATATATACCCTCACGCCTTCCCACAAGGGTCCCCGAAGGGGTAGGCAGAGATGTATAGGTAATACCCACACACCTACTTTCCGCCAGAGGTATATTAGGTGCCAACGTGACAGATGGCGAGTCCATCGCCTTTACTCGAGCCTATAGAGAGAGAGACTATACATACGCCTTTGAATTTCTTCTCAGACGTATGCAGGTTTCCTCTCGATGTTTTCCTTCACCGTAAAGCTCGTGGTGTGACTAATCACTGTACTTAAGTTCAGAAAAACTCATTGGTACAGTCGGGATTCGAACTTGCGACCTTTGCGTCGCAGGCGACTGCTCGAACCACTCGGCCACCACGGCTATGGCTAACCAAGTATGGAGGCCAAGCAAGGAAGAAGCTTAATTGCAGTAGTTATGAAACAAATCATGAACTATACGGCGAAGGAAATCGACAGGAAATCTGCATTCATTTAAGGAAGAATTCAAAGGCGTTCAGTATATTCAGTCATTCTTGAAAAACAGCGACGGAAGCATCACAGTCAAAGTGGTCTGTCACTTTGACTGTGATGCTTCTGCCTATCCCTTCGGGAAACCTCTTGGAAGTGTCTTTGGGAAAGCTTGTTGGGACCCGAATGGAAGTAACAACATCAATTTTTTCACTAGAAATATATTGAGGTACTAAATTGATAGATAAGATTGACAGTATAACTCTCCGAACACAATGGCAACGCGCAAGTTATACTTCGGTATTGCAAGCGTAAATAGGCTGCGGTAACCGTTTTCCATCAAGTGGGCCCATATGCTTGTTTGCCACTCTAGGTGTATTAAAAAAAAACAAATTGATAGATAGATTTTTAGTTGACTATATTTTTACTGCTTCAATAAATCGAGGTAGCTTTAAAATCTCCTGCCCTTAAATATGTATTGCGTAAGCTCATCAGAATAAAATAGTCTACAAAATTTTACGTTTTAAAATTTGTAACGTCATAATTTTTATTTATCATCAATCTCTTAATTTCAATAGCCTCTCGACAGGAGCAAACCAAGTGGAACTCAATACTGGAGGTCCAATTTTATGATCTTGATACATGTACTCTCATCTAAAGGTAATTTAACAAAGCTTTAGTGGTGCAAAGTGGTCGTTACAGAGATTTATTCGACGTATAAGGTGAAATGAAACGCTTTAGGCACAATATACATGGAGGAGTCCTCTATTTACCTGATGTACTCAAATGTATGCATGTATACACACCATAGGCGGCGGTAACCGCTTACCATCAGGCGGACCGCATGCCAGTTTGCCACCCAAGTGGTATAAAAAAAAAAGATTTACGATGAAAGAAAACACCATTAGTATTTTTTCCATGGTTTTTAAATAACGAACAATCACATCTAATTTGATTTGGTTACATCTAGTCGTTTTTATTCACCTTCTTATGAGCATTAATACATACATACATATCATCTCGCAGAATCCCTCGCGGGCTGGACATATAAAATGTATAATGTTTGCCTGCAACGCTAAGATAGTAAGTTCGAATTCCGACTGAACAAGTGAGCTTTTCTAAATTTAAGTATAGTGAGGAAACCTGCATACGTTTGAGTAGTAATTAAAAAGGTATGGTAATTTTTGTACTAGAAGCAGCGACGGACTTGCTATTGCTATTTGCGTCCTTTTCGGATATCCTTATTTGAAGGCATTGAAAGGCGGAAATATATAGGTATTTTTCTATATAATTTTCATTTCATTTCATTTTACTTCAATATTAGAACATTTGTACCTATAATAGGTCTGCCTACCCCTTCGGGGACCCTTGTGGGAAGGCGTGAGGATATATTATATTATTATTATTATTAATAGGTCAGTAAGTCAGAAGCGAATTAAGAGTCCGGTGACTTATTTGCTAATAAAAATATATTTATTTCAGCGATGAGAACTATTATAAGGTTAAAATAAATAATTATGTAAAAAGATATTTATAGTATTATATTTTTATATTATATAATTATGTAAATAGAGACGACCAAACGAATACAATAATCATTGCTTATATACTAGCTTAATGCTAACTACGAGTAACGTAGGTATGACCTAGTTTGCGGTTTTCTGCTGATGAAACTGTAGTTAGGTGATTGGGGGTTCATAACTCGCGCCAGGCTTATTCCATTTGGTTCGTATTCTCGGAATGCCTTTCAGTCAGTCATCATGCGTGATATTAAATAGTTCCATATTTTTCCAAGCGCAAACTTCGCGTTACCGACGCCAGCCAATATCGGTGGCGCAGGTGCAATAATACCCCGTGATATCCAATAATGCCGAGGCATGTGTGGCCTAGAAAAATGCACCGAGAACAATGCACCACCTTCATCTTACTTATGATCCATCTGTATGATTCTCACGTGAAGCCAGTGCTGGGATATTTTGGAACGAGACACGCTTGTGTTGGAAAGCGTGAAACTACGTTATTGTAATGTACTTATTTCATAAATTTTCTGGAAGTTAAGTGAAATAAGACTTATATAAATAGCTAAGAAGTTAATTCAATAAATACATACCTTCTTATACTCACGTCTCTTTCCTGTAGCGGTAGGCAGAGAACCAAACCTTTCCACTTGCTAATAATATAAATTTTGAATTCAATAAATGTTTTCTGGCTTATTAAAGTATTATACAATAAAAAAAATATGTATCCTCACGCCTTTCCACATGGGTTCCCGAAAAGGTAGGTATAGGTAGTACCCACACACGCACTTTCCGCCAGAGATATATTATAGATGCCAACGTGACAGATGGCGAGTCTGTGGCCGTCCGTGTTGAATTAAATTCTAAATATTACTCTTAATACAAGTTCAAGGAAATCTATGCTTTTTCAACATACATATATATTATTACGCCGAGTCCCTAACGGGGTAGACAGAGGGTATAGAGCGCCAGTTCTCTCCAGACTTTTATACCTCTTTCGCTCCGTCCCACATACGTATATCTTATATTGTTAGGCTGTATGGTAGTCATACACAAAGTCATAACTCGCTGAGATAAGCTAATGAAACTTCAAAATCCATTCTCTCGCGCTAGTTGGGTTAAAACTAATACAGCGACATTTCGATCTTTCATCGTGTTAGCCGTCCTGTTACGTGAAAATCGCCTTTATTACCATGTTCCTGAGAATGTATTTTGTCCTGTTTTGCAACAAATATACTACAAAGAAATGAGAATAAATCGGCAATAGCTTTCTACGTTCATTATTCAAGGGACCATGCCGTTATGGTCTGCCGAATAGCGGACACGTCCCGCTGAGTTGGGACCTTGACATTTCTGCCCCAAATCTAGATTTACTGTAGTCTGTAAGACAATGTTGAACAGTCGCTAGTGGATTTAGATTGTGTAGATATCTATACACATATACCTACCTATATGTGCAGTGGTAGGGTGACCATGGGTTTAGTTCTTCTCCTCTCATCCAGTTCGGGGGTTGTTTGTAGGAGAAGAGGTGAGTGTTTATTCAACTCTCTGTCAGATCTACAAAAGAGCTTATAAAATGTTAAACCAATTTATATACTAATTGGCTGTATCCCGCGATTTTACCTGTCTTAAATTATATTTTTACGGTAGATGGTTTTTCTGGAGTTTATCTGGAGTTCTTCAAGAAGGGTGTGAAATGATTCTTGCAGGGTTGACAACGCGCGATCGCAACCCTTAGTGTTGGTGTGGTAGCTACCTACCATCAGGTGGACCACTCGCTTGTTTGCCACCAAAAAAGTGATCTCGTTGGCGACTGCATTCCAGGCGCTAGCGAGATACTACTTACTCCACATAACATTATACTTAGCTAAAATACTTATGTACTTGTATATCCTACTGAGTATATACATTAATATTATACTCGTATAACCTCTAAGCGTTGGCTATTTTGCCAGTTATAGCTACAAACCTCACCACAGGAAACTAACCCAATTTCTCAGCCGCGCCAAGTTGCTAAGGGCCCATCTTACGGTGGTCGTAGTAAGCTCCCCGTTGTGCCTTTAATGGACCTTTCGATTTCCCCGGCAATGTAAGAAATATATGTGTTTCTTGCGATATTATTTATAGTGCTTTGTCGGAAGTGGGTAATAATTGCGGCGTATTTGTGTAATTTACTTGTGTTCTTTTATTAAGGCACTATCGTCCCCATAATGTACTAAAGCAATCACAATTCAGCATTGCGTAAGATACAGTTTATGTCTATCTGTGTCTACAATATTCTTGAATTATGATTGGAATAACACATTCAGGTAAGGCAAAGGTCCTATTATGGGTGTTTAAGTTATAAATAACTTGTACAATTATTAGTATTAATAATACATACATATCATCACGCCAAGTCCCTAACGGGGTAGGCAGAGAGTATAGAGCGCCAGTTCTCTCTAGACTTACATACCTCTTTCGCTTCGTCCACATTCATCAGTCTCTTCATACATGCTCGTCGGTTTCGAGTACTCTTAACGTTCCCGTCCTTGAGCGTCCGATCGATTTGATCCAGGTAGTTGGAACGTGGCCTTCCTCTGCCTCTTCTTGCGCATACTTTTGCTTTGTATATATCTGTTTTGTCAATCTTTCTTCACTCATCCTTTTTATGAATCCAAACCAGCCTTTCTTCATCTTTACAATCAAGCCCTCATTCACGTCAGTTGATTTGCGAATCTCTTCATTGCGGATTTGATCTAATATCGTTACTCCGCACATTTTTCGAAGAGATCGCATCTCAACTGCATTCAAGCTATTTTCATACTTCCGCTGACATACCCATGACATTAATAATAATATTTTTTATTTTTGTTTCAGGTATAAATCATTAAAAGTAATAAAATAGTGTATATTTTATTACTTTTAATGTGGTAAGTATTGGGATAAATATGTATTTAATTGATAAGTGTTTACTGACATCCAATAAATGCGTGCCCATAACCTGCATAACCCCTATAAAGTAATAATCATTACAGTTTTTGTTGGAAGAAATGAAAATTGATATGGTTTTACCAACTCTCACTTTAATCTGTATATTAATGATGAAAAGCGGGTTTTGCTAGACAAAAATACTTGTGTACGTTGCTAAGTAAAATAAATTAAATGCTTTCTTATGTTACGTAGTACGTAAGCTTAGGGTCCAGACAAACTCTAAGCCGACCAAATGTTGGAGAGTTTTATTCTCAAATTGTACAAAGGTAAACTTCCCAAAGTACATTACTGTGAAGTTACTGTACCTGTTTCACGCTAAAGGCTTTTGGGGCGCATAAATCAAAACTTTGCAGATGACACTGAGGATTGTAGATATCAAAACTTCATCCAATGTATGTGACGTTTATTGAGCATGTAATATGTACACCATTTATATGGATACGTTCATATAGCACATATATATCATCACGCCAAGTCCTTAACGGAGTAGGCAGAGAAAGAAGAGCACCAGCTCTCTCTAAAACTACAGATCTCTGCCCCTTCAGCATGTGAGGTGGTAAATATAAGGAGTATTTATTATGAACGTATTGTCAAATGTTTGTATTTTGGACAGCAGGTTAAGTAATGCCTTAATATTGCAAGCGGACATTGACTGAAATCGTTTATAAATAACCGAGGATATGTATTTCTTAAATGTAATTGTAAGCCCTATGTTTACGTAATACAAATCATTTTTGGTTTGTCGGTTTGATTTAGCCTCAATTTTATAATAATAATGTATGTAAATAAGTTATTGTTTTCATTAAATATATGAACGCTGAGAAATGGGTGTTTGACTGATGGCTCTCGAATTCGTTTCTTATTTTAACAGGGTGTCAATATATTCTTAGTTACGGTATATTTATTGATAAAGATAGGAAACAGTTTTCGGTGTTTTAAGGTAAAGTGAGTTCACTTCTACAAAGATCTCCGAAAGGGTAGACAGAGATAGGAAACTGATCAAGTCTTTGGTCTAAATCTTGTGGATAATACGCTGCGTCTTGCAGTGCGGTCTCCGCTCCAGACCCTTTCTTACCCAACGGTTTCTGCGAGTGACGTGATCTGTCGATCACCACTTAAAGCTATTTTTGGGAGTTATGTAGGTTTTTTTATTCTACGAATCTTGAGATGATTCCGTAATTATTTGCGAAGAGAAAACCCTGATCTTAACTCTCTCTTTAGCACACTGAGTGACCTTAAGCTTATGAGGTACAAGTAGAATAAGTAAGCTAACTTTACTTATTCTAAAACAATTTTTATTTTATGCCCACTGAACATAAAGTTATATAACCTGAACCTAGTTCGGGGCAATAAAGCTATTTTTCCACCTAAATAAGTCTACGTAAGTCCAATATCAAGCATGAGTGGTTTGTTTTTAACTAGAAGCTTTTGGTAAACAAGCAAATTCATTTAGCCGGCAAACATACAGCCTACTTGGATAGATGTCGGCTGAACGTAGATGCACGTCAAAGCTGGTGTTTGATTAATTAATGTGGAAACTGGATGACGGAATTCCATCGGTTGGAGTCGCTTGTGCGCTCTTTGACTTTGAACTCGTGTTTGGTCCAACAGAACGGATCGGCGTTTGGTATCGGAGTATGAAACTTGATTGGAGCAAATCAGTTGATTTTTGCGTATCATGGTCTCTATGCTACTTATTATTTACTTTACCTTGATCTGATAATTTCACGTTTCAAAATAGACCATCGGATTTTGGTGAATCCTTTAATCGGCTTACGTGCATTACTTTTAATAAATACCTTGGGTCAATTCTACACAAATTGACAATATATAACATTGACCCGTGGGTAGGGGTAGGCAGAGGTGTATAGGTAATACCCACACACCAACTTTCCGCCAGAGATATATTTTATACTTATATAGATAGATATATACACATATACATTCAACATCCAAGGTACAAATACTCGTGATATCCTCACGCCTTCCCACAAGGGTCCCCAAAGGGGTAGTCAGAGGTGTATAGGTAATACCCACACACCCACTTTCCGCCAGAGGTATATTAGGTGCCAACGTGACAGATGGCGAGTCCATCGCCGTTACTCAGGCACGACTATACATGCGCCTTTGAATTTCTTCTCAGACGTATGCAGGTTTCCTCTCGATGTTTTCCTTCATCGTAAAGCTCGTGGTGTGACTAATCACTGTACTTAAGTTCAGAAAAAACTCATTGGTACAGTCGGGATTCGAACTTGCGATCTTTGTGTCGCAGGCAACTGCTTGAACCACTCGGCCACCACGGCTTTATATATACTATACTTATATAGATAGATATATACACATATACATTCAACATCCAAGGTACAAATACTCGTGATCATCACACAAATGTCTACCCTCAGCGGCTATCGAATCCGCGACCTTAAATTAGCAGTCTGGAGCTCTGACTACTAGACCAAACGGTCGTCCGGTGACGTTGATCGTACACTCGATCCAATGAAGCTGCTAAACGTGTAGCATTCACGTGGTATGCCTATTGCTCCATCAGAAAGGAGAAAGCACTTTGTCTACTCAAATAATCCCTTTATCAAGAGCTCCACGAAAATGGCAATGCTGCTTGTACACCGGTTTTAAAGCATATACAATTCCCCTATTTTTGTGCCTTTATTATTTAGGCTACGTTAAGCGATTACCATCCAAATGGGTCATTCTTAAGCTATGGGATTCTTCCCTTCTTCTTGGGATGGTGGGATTACAATTGAAGGTGTTCCCATTCAAATAAAGAGATAAGATTTAAACTATCAAAATACGTATCTACCCCATAGTTTAATGCTAAGCAGACATATATTTGACATCGCTTTTCTAAAGTTCATTTGTCAAATAATGCTGTTTTTTTTAGTATATAAGACTTGATAAGTCAATTCAAACAAGTATTAAATTTTCAAACTGGAGTATTTTTCTCCTCTCAACACTGAAATCCAATTATCCAACGCCGTACGCTAGAAATCTGTTAGTACGTCTGTATTAATTAAGCGAATGCGTCTAGGCTGCATGTGGCGGTATTAAATCTAGCCCAGAGTGGAGATGAAAGGCTAGACTTAGATATTAGAGTCAGCCGCGACGTTGTTCCCGAAATTGAATCGCTGTCGTGATATTCGTTCGCATTTAATTTTGGCAGTAAAATTTGGCATGTTTGCTTGCTTTTGGGTAGAGATTAGAATAATTGCATTGAAGTTGGATCATTTTCAGATTTTAATTATTACATCTCAGATGTCGTGTCCGATATTTAGTTGTAGTGTTAGTTAGTTCTTAATGACGAAGTATGTTCAGATATCGTTTTCCGAAGCCTGCGTTTTATGTTTAATCGAGGAAACCTGCGACGTGGATTCGACATTATGTCAAATGAATATTTTATAGCTCAATTTATTATTTTATAGCTATAATTAAATATGTTTAAAAAAATGTAATAATAGCCTTTTTTCGCCGGATATATTTTGTCTTATTCACACTTCATGGAAAATTCGTACTAGGTAGTTACTTTATCTCTTCTTTCTGACACTTATACATATAATATAAATAATTAAAAATGTTGTACTTGGTAAAAGGTCAGGTTAAGAGTACCCTAAACCGAAGAGCATGCATGAAGAGAATAATGAAAGTGGACGAAGCGAAAGAAGTATGCAAGGATCGTAGCAAGTGGAAAGAAGTGGTCTCTGCCTACCCCTACGGGAAAGAGGCGTGATTATATGTATGTATGTATGTATGTACTTGGGATCATTTCACGCTTTTCATATAACCTTTTTACGTCAACAAAACTCCCTATAATTGTTGCATTGATTTAATTTTAAACTGCCCTAGAGCTTACCAAGGTGGCGCTTTGAGCGCTCAACTGAGACTGGGCGCGTAGTCGATATTCGCTTGTAATCTTATTTATAAATAATAATAATATATCCTCACGCCTTCCCACAAGGGTCCCCGAAGGGATAGGCAGAGGTGTATAGGTAATACCCACACACCCACTTTCCGCCAGAGGTATATTAGGTGCCAACGTGACAGATGGCGAGTCCATCGCCGTTACTCAGCACGACTATACATACGCCTTTGAATTTCTTCTCAGACGTATGCAGGTTTCCTCTCGATGTTTTCCTTCACCGTAAAGCTCGTGGTGTGACTAATCACTGTACTTAAGTTCAGAAAAACTCATTGGTACAGTCGGGATTCGAACCTTATTTATAATACCTTATTATTACTATGCATATGAAATGCGATAGGAACCTTTATAATGTTTACATAACAGTCTTTTATGGACTTTTAACACGTATGTTATCCGGTCAGTAAAAATCGTCTAGGCCTTACGTGTCTACGAGAATGCTACAGTTTGCTACGCCGAATGCTACATTGCTACGAAAAAAAATGTTTTGTAGAGTCGTTTATTCTGCGCATCTTTACGGTATAATAGCGCTGGTTTCTGTCAGTTTCTGAAGAAATTAATATTTGTTCGATAATAAATACAAAATTAATGCTAATTACACACGAATAGACACGAAGTCTTGTAATTAGGAGTGTTATATACACTATATAATCTTATACTACGTTACTGTCATACTATTATGTGACCGACTACTTCGCTAGTAATTAAAATAAAAGCTACGAGAAAGAGTATCATCAAACGTAGACTCATTGAAAAGTTTTTCTATACAGTAGCAGAATATGTATGATAGACATGCTTCGCAATTAATTGCCCCAGTTGCAAACAGTTATACGTAAATAAAACTTTTCTACCTGTTATGTATTTAATGTGGGTACTTATTGAATCTTGTCGACACATAAGATTAGTGAAGTACAAGTGGGTGGTTTTGTAAGTATATTGTGTGCATTCAGTCATTGTCTTGCTACCTAGCACAATACATGTGATTCACTAAGATTGGTGTTTTATTGGACATAACACTACCCTTAATAAACCCGATATAAACCGATATTAATAATAGGGGGTAAACTGGGAAGTTTTCTTCTACTGGCTGCTTTTTTTCTAGGAAACGGTGGTAACGGTAAATTAATATTTAATATAAACGTTCGATAAGCGTTCCCTGTGTAACATTCGATAAATATCTTTGAGATTTATTTTAACGATTTTATTATTCCTATACGAGTCCTAACGCCGTAGGCGGTGAATTAAACCTTATTTTCGTCGAAGATATAAGTTTAATGCTAACGTGACAGATTGTCTATTTACCACGGTCTCTGGCATAATTTTCGATAAATAATAAGTAAATACGTATACGAAGAAAAGGTATGCAGGTTCCTCACAATGTTTCCTTTTAACATTAAAGTCGGGATATGATAAATTACTGCGTTCTGAGTTCAGAAACTCGCATGGGTAAAAACTATCAGTATAGCAAATATTGTTTACAAATTCATTCCTATTATTGGTCGGTATCAAGCCCAAAAACCTTACCGAGTTTAACTTGTGAGACGTCAGTTGCCATTTAATGAATACATTTCTAATGTATACAGATTAAAAGCTGCGGTGGCTTTGTACATTTACCCTTTGTGTAAATAATTTATGTATTTTCATCAAACAATCCAGTTTTCGTGTTAACGTGGTATGAAAAGGTCTTTAACTTAATAATCAAATTTTAAGTAAAATTTTAGCCTTTTTCATAGCGATTCTATTTGGTCAGTTTAATTATTTGCTGCAGAATAATGACTGCAGCTGCGGTTCTTCTTCTAATTCTTCAAGAAGTTGGTATAAGATTCGTCCAAGGTCTTGGCCAGCGCGTGATCTACATCGTTGGGGTTGAAAGCCGCCATAGGCGGCGACCGATTACCTTCAGGCGAGCCGCACGTTAGCTTGCCATCTTAAGCGATATAATAAAAATATTTGAGTACTATGTTTTATCACACTACAAGTTTCACTGTTACGGAAGACATCGTGAGGAAACCTGATTACGTTTGTGAGGAAATTCGTAAAGTCGTTATCAAGAAACTGCGACAGACTGCCCGTCTGTCATGTTGGCACTACCAACATCCGTCGAAAGAATGTATAATAATATATATTTGGTACACAAAACCGATCACCGTTGCGTTACACATTATCAGTCAGTGTCGCAAATAGCCCAAGTTCAATGGACTATTAATGATGAGCATATGGCCTCGCTTGAGCACACAGTGCTGCAATTAATACGTCACTTAATCTGGATATGCATGCGTTGACAATCTGCCAGCATGGTGGACATATCTCTGTAGATTGTGGTTATCTTCCCGCATTGTAAGGATACATGGACTGTAAAGTAATTCTGGACTGTCTCCATATTTGTTTATACTAATATTATAAAAGAGGAAAGATTTGTATGTAGGTATGTTTGTATTGAATAGGCTCCGAAACTATTGGACCGATTTGAAAATTCTTTCACCATTGGATAGCTACATTCACCCTGAGTGACATAGGCTATATTTTCTTTTATAAAAATATCTTCTGTCCACTCGTACGAAGCCGGGACGGACAGCTAGTAGTATATAAAGAGGAAATATTTGTAGTTTTGTGAGTATATGTTTGTAATGAATAAACCCAGAAACTACTGTGCCGATTTCAAAAATTATTTCACCATTGGAAAGCTGCGTTCATTCTGAGTGACTTATATTTATTACAATATAAATAAAAGCAAAAAATTATAAAATCTCCATCCGTGCGAAGACGGGACGGGCCGCTAGTAGCTGATATAAACATTGTTACTAAAGCGATTAGCACTCTTTGGTATCGATATTAGTGAGTGAAGAAATAATGACGAAACAGATATGCAATGCCAAAATTGTTGAAGAAGAGGCAGAAGAAGACCACGTTCAAACCACTTGCTTCTTTAGTTTGTAGAACGGAATTAGAATGCGGATACACTTGACACACGGATAGAAACTAACTTATATATATATATAAGTTTATTTTATGTAAAGGAAAAAATCTGCTAATTCCTCTTTGGAGTTTAACAGATGTAGGCCATAACGGCTTTATATTCCTATGGTCTGTCAACAACCTTGACAGCTAATATTTTTTATAAAGCCGTTATGGCCTACATCTGTTAAACTCCAAAGAGGAATTAGCAGATATTTTCCTTTACATATATCCTCACGCCTTTCCACAAGGGTCGCAGAGGGTAGGCAGAGGTGTATAGGTAATACCCACACACCCACTTTCCGCCAGAGGTATATCAGTTGCCAACGTGATAGATGGCGAGTCCATCGCCGTTACTCCAGCACGACTATACATACGCCCTTGAATTTCTTCTCAGATGTATGCAGGTTTCCTCTCGATGTTTTCCTTCACCGTAAAGCTCATGGTGTGTTAATCACTGTACTTAAGTTCAGAAAAACTCATTGGTACAGTCGGAATTCGAACTTGCGATCTTTGTGTCGCAGGCAACTCCTCGAACCACTCGGCCACCACGACTTAAATGTTGTAGATTATTATTTATTTTCTCGCTAACATACGTATGATACATCTATATTATCTTATCTTACTAATATTATAAATGTGAAAATTTTAAAGTTTGGACGTTTGCGGTTTTTTCACGGCAAAACGGCTGGGCCTATTTGACTGAAAGTTGAAATCGTAATGGCTCATACCTAAGAATAGGACATAGGCTACTTTTTTTTTAATCTCGAAAATGTAAAGTTCTAATATTATAAAGTATGGTGCTCTTTCACGGCATAGCGGCTGAAACGATTCTAGCAGGAAAACACATAAGCTACCTTTTCGAACTCCACGCGGGCGAAGGCGCGGCAATAAGCTAGTATGACATATTTTCATATACATATTTTCCTGTCATAAATGTCATAAATGTCAAAATTGTAAGAAATGTATGTAACCTGGCGCTGACCAGTTGTTTTATATTACGACTCTTAAACATAATTAAGGCATTACGATGAGTTGTGTGTTTCTTTTCCTACCAATTACACGCTTACAAATAAATTATATAAATATCTTGGGACAATTCCACACAAATTGTCATAGCGTCGAATTAAGCAAAGCTTGTGTTATGGTAATTAGACATCGGACATCCGAGACTAAGGTACAGCTCGCGCGATAAGAGTTTGGCTTTGACCGTTATTGCGCAGAAATCAGAAATTGGGTATCAACGGGTAATTAGCGGAGTGCGGGGCGGGTGTGTAGGCGCACGCGGTGCTCTGATTGGCGCTCCAGTCGTTCCCTGCCTCTCGCACCGATACGACGTACCGCGCACTCCTGTTGTACAATCACGTTCACAAGTGAATTGCTATTTTCGTTAATTGTTTATTGTTGTCGATTGTTATTATTTGTTGAGTTTGTTTGTTTAAGTTTGTCAGTTAAGTTTTTTTTTTGTTAAATATTAAAAAGTGATTTGAAAATGCGTAAAAACAACATTGTTTTAAAAAGGCAAGCACGCGATCTGTACAAATCAACAAAAATAAGGTAGTGTAAGTATGACTGACACTCTTGTACTCACAGCCTCATCCTCCTCACAGGACTCATCAGATATGTACGTATATGTATGTATGTCTCCTAACCTAACTACTAAGGTTTATGTATTCGAATATTGCATGTACCTTCATACATAACGCTATAGTGTCGTTACGTTATGGAATGCTCTGGCGATTAAGCCTTACACCTGAGACGTTCATAATACCACAGATATGAATTAGGAGATTAGTGTTACTGACTAAGCTGATGTATGGGGATATACTTATATCTCCCTATAAATATACCTCCTTGTCTTACGGCTCTTACAATACACTTTTTTTTATACTAAAAGAGTCTCACCCAAGCATACGGCCCACCTGATAGAGAACGGTTACCGCAGCCTATTTACGCTCAAAATAACGAGGTATCACTTGCGAGTTGCCACTTTGTTCGGTGAGTTATACATTGTTGGCAGTATAATGGGACTTATCCCTCTGCTGCCAACACATAAGAATCCTCGCCCCTCCCCAAGGAGCCAATTACTGGAAACCTTCACCTTCAGAAACCTATTCAGCGCGTAGGAACACAACACAAAAAAATGTGCTATTTGGCTACGGACTTCTATAAGGTGGAGGTCCTGCCCCAGTCGGGCAGCTCCAAATTCGAACGGGAAGCCCGTTACGCCCTACCTTTAAATTATAAATTCTATTCCATTATACAACTTTCATATTAAAGTACGCACTTAATACGATTTGCACGCAATTTTCAGCCTTATCCCGATTGAAATATCAACTATTACAATAAATTTAGTGCAATTAATGTTAGGTTAACGGTGCCTCTCTATGTTTCATTAGACATAATTAATTCGTAGTGCTGAGCGAATTGGTTACTGTAATCATCTTATTAAATGCTGTCAAAGTTTAGAATCGCGTGGCAAATATTCGCGTCGATTACCCGAGACCTGGGGGGGGGGGGGGTTATGTCAGAATTATGCTTCTTAATTAAATAGTGAGTTGGATCGATATCGACATGGGAATTGGAATTGAATTGAATTTGGTAGGGTTATATATTATTTTGATAAGAATAATCGACGGAGTACCAACATAACTGTCCAGTCACATTTAAAGTATCTTAACAAGCATTAAAGCAAGTTACGCCTGAAATTACCCAAGTTAGGTGAGAACCCTCGGGCCTCAGTACTAGCCTCTGTCATTATGGTATTTAAATTGAATGTTTTTAATGAATATGTTGCAAAGTAATCCTTCTGTTTTTAACACAGGGTGGCCGAGTGGTTCAAATAGTAGTAGAGATTGCAATTCGAATCTCCACTGTACCAGTGACTTTTTCTGAACTTAGTAAATTGATGATGAATGGTTTGATCAGCACCACGAATTTAAGGGTGAAGGAAAACATCGAGAGGAAACCTGCTTACGTTTGAGAAAAAAATTCAAAAGCGTATGTATGAATATGATAAATGAGTATTGACAAGGAAAACTTTTGGGTTGTATTTGCTTTTTACTGATAAGACAAAGATTAAAAGATGGATCTACTGACATCGCTTCGGAGAACTCCTTCATGGAAGCGGATAATAACGCACACAAGAACATACCCACGCACACACATACAGGGTTGAATATTATATGAGTGGGCACACACATCCAAACCCATAAATACACACACTATATGTGCACGATTTAAAATAAAAAAACTTCTCATAAATACATCGTAACACTTCACGCCTTCCCACAAGGGTCCCCGAAGGGGTAGGTAGAGGTGTATAGGTAATACCCACACACCCACTTTCCGCTAGAGGTATATTAGGTGTCAACGTGACAGATGGCGAATCCATCGCCGTTACTCAAGCACAACTATACATACGCCTTTGAATTTCTTCTCTGGCGTATGCAGGTTTCTTCTCGACGTTTTCCTTCACCGTAAATCTCGTGGTTTGACTAATCACTGTACTTAAGTTCAGAAAAACTAGGACAGGAACTAGTTGGGGCATATCTTCTTTTTCCCATTTTAGTTTGGGTTAGCCCTCCGTATCATGCTTCCTGGTCATCTCTTTGTTGACTTGGACCTCTTTAAGGTTCTTATTTAGTATGGACATCCATGTGATTCGGGGTCTTCCTCTTCGTCGGGCTCGGGCTCGAGGCTTTGTTTCGACAAGTTAGTTGGGACATATATACTGTAAAAATATAACCTGACTCGGAAGGATGACAATAGACAGTTGACGGCAGAAGATACAGTGAAAGATCACTTTACAATTACCTAGATTAAATCGATCGGACACTCAAGGATCGAAAGGTCAAGAGTACTCAATATCTACTGATTGATGAATTTAGATGACGCGATAGAAGGTTGTAAGTCTGGCGGTTTATACTCTACCTATTTCGTAAGAAACTCTGCGTAGTGTTACATACGAAAGTGTGATGTTACATTCAGTAATTTCGGGTGGATATGGATTGGAGGAACGCAGTGAGTTTTGTCGAATGTCCACTTTTAAGAATAATCTTAGCGCACGTAAATCATTTACTGAGCTCATAAACTACAAACGAACTTCCAAATAGACAATATAATATATTGTTCGACGGTACTCCGTTTGCTGCTGATGTATTGGGATCTCTAAATTAATTTAATAGGACTGTCGTCGATATGTTTGGTTGCAGCGTCATAAAGGTTTGGGGTTCATTTCGTTGGTCAACACATTCGATAAATGTTTGTGTTGCCTTTTCGTAGTAATTCTCATGTCACTCGTTGTATGTAAGTATCTCAATGATATGAAAGTAGTGTAGTAGTGAGGTACAGGAGACGAAGAGTTGACTTATTTTGTACCCAAATGCCATGACGCACGGAAAATGTAAGACTCTTCTTTGAAAGATTTTGCATTGTTATATGTTCTAGTGTTCGCGTGTATTTTTGCACTCGAAATTCTATTCTCCTGTTACAAGTAAACATTTATTTGAAATATTTTCACACCATAAAGACTGGCGGAGGTGAACTAAATATAAAATAATAAAACATTTAGATTTTTATTAAGGAAAAAAACACTTGATAATGCAACCTACATACATACATATCATCACGCCAAGTCCCTAACGGGGTAGGCAGAGAGTATAGAGCGCCAGTTCTCTCTAGACTTACATACCTCTTTCGCTTCGTCCACATTCATCCGTCTCTTCATACATGCTCGTCGGTTTCGAGTACTATTAACGTTCCCGTCCTTGAGCGTACGATCGATTTAATCCAGGTATAATGCAACCTTAAATACATAATTATCTATATTTTAATATCTCATAATTAAAATGACTTCGTTCAACTACTTTCGATAACGATTACAACACTCAAGGATGGGAGCACCAAGAGTACTGGAAACCAGCGAGCATGTATGAAGAGATTGACAAATGTGTGTGAAGCGATAGAGGTCTGGAAGTATAGAGAGAATTGGCGCCCTACTCTCTCTCTGTATGTCCCTCTATGTATGTAATAGTAAAAAAAAACTCAAGTATTGCATCGATTGCTCAAACAGCAACGCGATGCATACACGAGATGTTTGAATGCTAGTTCGATAATACATTTCAACGGGCACTAGTGCTGTGCCAAGATCTAATTATAATACCCTTTGTATTACAAACGGCGGTCTATCGACGACGACAGTAATAAAGGCGGTCGAATGTAGTGACCGCAACGGGCGCAACTACCTACATGCGCACTTTATTTTACACTTTTTGTTATAGTCTATGAATGTTTATCTTTATATTTATATAAAAACATATATTTACATCCCACATATCTAAAAAGCTAAAGAAAATGTTCATAAAAACATATATCTGGAGCACTGCACTATATGGTTGTGAGACGTGGACAATGACAGAGAGGGATAGAGAGGTGTTGGAGGCATTTGAAATGTGGTGCTCGAGAAGGATGGAGAAAATCAGCTGGACGGAAAGGGTGACAAACGAAGACGTGCTGAAAAGAGTCAAAGAAACAAGAATTCTGCTGGAAACAGTCGAGAATAGAAGAGGAGAGATGATAGGCCACCTTATACGACATGATAGCTTCTTTAGAAACATCTTGGAAGGAATGGTAGAGGGGAAGAGAGGAAGAGGAAGACCAAGATTAACAAACATGAGTCAGATCAAAGAAAAAATGTCTCTCATGACGTATAAGGAGGTCAAGGAGGTTGCGCTGAACAGAAGCGAATGGAGGGGACTGCATCAGAGACGCCGACAAGAGCCCCGCTCTTATATATATATATATTTATATATATATATATATAATTCTACTGTACATATGTATGTCACTGAACTCCTCCTTAACGTCTGAACCGGTTTGAATGAAATTTTCTGTGTGTCTTCAGGTGGATTCGAGAATGAATTAGATTTACAATTGAATGCGATAGGTAGCGCCATTGGGTTTAGCGCCGCCGCGGCTTTTATTTTTTCACCCGGGCGAAGCTGGGCGGGACAACTAGCATTAATATATTAATGAATGTTTTTTCTTTTCTAGGACTACCTAAGTACGAACTTTTATTTAACTCTGTTCAGCTGTGTTAGTAGATATGTATGTATGGTTAAATCATAGAAGCTAAATTAGAGATATTTCCTGACGATTGATAGACACACATTTGGTATAATTGTAGTTTTTTGGTGGCAATCATAATATTGAATTATGGAACTAGTCTGATGATGGACTCCCTCCATGATGTCCGTCGAAACAAATGGTACCAACAAGTAGTCGATTGTTTCTTACAACTTTGCTACTACAATAAAAAAGAAATGCGTTTTATCAATTGTTTTAGCGGTCTAAATCTTCGTATATTGCCTAAATATATCCCTAAATATAATGCCGTAAATTAGCCTGGCTTTAAGCACATCGGTTGGGTTGGATAGTTACAAAGCCTGTGTATTTACTATCCTACTATTTTATTGACGGCCGACTAGTGGTTAGAGCTCCATAATAATGCCAGATATTGTGTGAATGCCTCAATACCTGAAAAAAAGGCCGAAAAATGTAACAATAAACAACACACTGAAAGATATTGAGTTTTACCTATTACCTGTACCTGATTCAGTGGGATGTCCCTATAAAATGAACTTCCGTAGCGAAAACGACAGCAGGAAACTGCTTTTAAATTGGTTTTATCCACTCCCCTAAAACAAATAGGTATATGTGTACGTTTGATATTGTTAATATGTAGGTTTGTATGTCTATCCTTAGCTTCAAGATGATGTTAAGTGACTTGGTTATAGAATAACACATTTTTTAACAACAAACTGTTTAGAGCCGTGGTGGCCGAGTGGTGCGAGCAGTTGCCTGCGACACAAAGGTCGCAAGTTCGAATACCGACTGTACCAATGAGTTTTTCTGAACTTAAGTATAGTGATTAGTCACACCACGAGCTGAACGGTGAATAACAACATCGAGAGGAAACCTGTATACGTCTGAGAAGAAATTCAAAGGCGTATGTATAGTCGTGCTGGAGTAACGGCGATGGACTCGCCATCTGTCACGTTGGCACCTAATATACCTATAGACGTTTGCTTTTATTCCAAAGGTTTCTCAAGTGCGCTACCTACCCTGCTGGATTCATTTCATACCCTTCGTGAAGAACTCCATGCTGAACTCCCCAGGATTATTTTTTCAACGTTTCCATCCCACAGCCGTGCAAGAAAACAATTGTATATTCCATATTACAAAGGCGAAGGCGAAAGACGAAACAGATATACAAAGCAAAAGTGTGTCCA
>JACCPG010008940.1:0-20850 GCA_016069955.1 Drepana arcuata
CTGCCTACTCCTTCGGGGACCCTTGTGGGAAGGCGTGAGGATATATTATTATACAAAATAAAACGTTGCTTTCAAAACGAAAGACTGTGATCGATCATTATATAAAATAATGAAAGATCCGTACGAAGTACGGTCGAAGAATTCTGACTTCGATAGCCCATAAACATATTTCCTGGATTTCACACTTAGTTTTCTACGCGAACACCAGTCTGCCAAGTTGCATAATTATTTATTTTGTATTTACTGCCTATAAGAAACATAATTTTTATATCTCTTAACTACGAGTGATGCTGTCAAACATATTATCGACATCTTCAGCTTATTTGTGTCTGAACTTTTTCGTATTACCGACACTTTAGTAAGAATATTTCCAACGTTTCTCTTTGTCGCCTTAATAACATTAACGGTGTCTTTGTTAAACATTTTAAGTATCTAGCATAGCATCAATAGAAGAAAGCATGGAACATGAATCAAAGAAAGCTTGTAACAAAGGAAGTTTTTTCTTTGTGGCCTCAACCTTAAGAACCTCAAAATTATTTGGCTTTCGAAATATTTATAATAAAACCTAAAGTGGAAGATATCAAGCATAGAGTAAGTATTTCTTTTCCATTCGATTGACTCACATTTTTGGTGACTTAATCAATCATGTGCTCCTCAAATGCAATGAACTGAACTTACCAATGGAGTTTATGTCGATCTAAAAACTTTAAAATCTTACTTCAAATATCATACCTAATAAGCATGACTAAATTATGTTCGTAGATACGACTTTGTTTCTGAGAAAAATATTCGTCTATTTTACTGACAGCAACCACGTACCCATCTATACGGTTGACTGCCGCTTCTATGTGGGCACCAGGAGTATGATATTTAGTAGGTATATTTCTTGTAGGGTACTACTAGCGCTCTATTCTCTCTGCCCAACCCATGAGGGACTCAGCGAGATGATATGTATGACTTCTAGGGTAAGTCTAACGCCATGAAGGAGCATATATCTTACCTCTTACCTCTGATGAATACTGATGCGATGAAGCAACTTTAGTTGCAATTAGATACAACACAAGAGCGCGCTGAAGGTATTTTTTCCTCCAATAGAGGCTGGCTCGTCCTCACAGTCCATAGACTCCACTAGTGTTATTTGTAACATAATTTGAGTTTTATTTTCTTTTCATTACTATAGGTACCATTCAGATCAAAATTATCTTGAACTACCAGTGGAATTATTTTAGGTACCGTTCAGATCAAAATTATCTTGAACTACCAGTGGAATTATTTTAGGTACCGTTCAGATCAAAATCATTTGAAGTACCTACAAAATTATTTTTAGGTAATTTTTCAGGTACCGTTCAAGATAAGATTATCTTGAACTACCTCTGGAATACAATTTAGGTATTATTTTATTATTTCATTTTCATTCATTATAGTATTACTACCTCTTTACCTATTTCTAGGTTATTTATTTATTTAAATCCTATATTGTACACACACATCTACAAAAACAAATAGGATGACAAAAAAACAGAGAACAACATGTAGTACGCACAAATTTGCGGCCTTATCGCAAAAGCGATTTCTTCCAGGCAACCAAGTTAGAGAGAAAAGAAATAGAGAAAAAAGGTAGGTGTGATAGTTTAGCGGATGAAATATACACAATTACTATAATATACATACACTAAGCAATATAAAAAATAAATACGAAACATATACCTACTTTATATCTTCTCTCTTGTATACTTTTCTCTTGTATACTTATCTTGTATACTTCCCTAGTCCGGAGTAAATTGGAGGCAAGCAGTTGTATCTGGAGTCCCCACACCGCGTCTCAAATACTTACGCTTGAGAAGATACAAAAAACTTTTGTAAGATTCATGTATAAAAAAATATATGGCTATTATCCATACATGTACCCCACAAACTTTCTGCTGGGGGCATTGGGAATGAATTCACTAGAGGTACGGAGGGGCTTGGATCAGCTACTATTTGCCTGTAAAATCCTTCACGGGGCTATAGACAGTCCCATGCTCCATGATTTATTCTGTCACCTGAATGTCCCAAATAGACACACCGCACATAGACCTCCTAGACGACAACATAAATTGTTCGTGCAACCATCGAGCCGAACAGTCGCTAGAGACCAGTCACCGGTTTGCCGTACTCTGAGCGCGCTCAACGCCCTCCTTGTTGCCAACCCTGAATGTGATCTGTTTGCGGATGGATGGAATAAAATTGTATCAGAATGCTTGCAGTTCTGTGAGGATCAGTATGCGAGAGTGTCCTCTATTTTGTAATCTATGTTTTTTTTTTGTTATGTGCAAAAATTGTTAATTATTGTAATTGGTCAAATCGTTATAGTTAACAATAAATAAATAAATAAATAAATAAAATAAATAAATATATATATATATATATATAAAGTAGGTATATACTCGATGCTCATTGGCCAGACGGCTGCTAGGGCGTGCCCCCGAGGCGACGCGCACCAGCCCGTCCCCGCTGGTGCGAAAAATTCAGCACAGTGCGGCGATGGGGACCGCCACCCATCACGCGGAGTGCCTCACGGCGGGAAGTGGAGTGTGGAGTGTAGGATGGGTGTGTGGAATGTAAGAGGAGGTATGGCTGATAAGATGAACGAATTGATCGATGTTATGACAGAGAGCGAGTTAGATGTTGTGTGCTTGTCTGAAACCAAGCGGAAGGGTAGTGGAGTAGGCAAGTCCCGGGCGGGAGTTTAGTGCTGTGGTCAGGAGTGGCAAACACCGAGCACGCCTGCCAGGGAGTGGGAATTCTACTATCCAAACTAAGTTATGATGCGGTGAGCCCCAGACTTATTTGGGCTCGCTTTAAAATAGGCCTTACTCGACTATTTTTATTCGGGGTGTATGCTCCGGTTGCCTCAGCGGACACTTGCGACCTAAATAAGTTCTGGGAATGTGTGAGTAATGTTCTAGAGACGAAAGAAGGAAATGAAAAGCTGATCATTTGTGGTAATCTGAATGGATGGGTCGGGACAGCCCGTAAGGATTACGAGGCAGTACTCGGCAAACATGGTGATAAGAGAGTGAACGAAGCAGGCAAGCTGATATTTTTTTTTTTTTTTTAGTTGTGGCCAATTGTCCCTCAGGCAAGGTGGCCAGAGTCCTTGTGTAACTAGTTTTTTTAATTGTTTTTGCCATTAATTTGGGTATTTTTGTTGGAATTTATCTTTTTTCCTTTTGCGATTTCTTTTCTTTTTTTATAATCTTTTCTTTACATTTGTTTGTATTCTATTTTTTCTTACAATTTACACAATAATTTAACAATTTACAATAATTTTACAATTTTGAATAATTTTACAATTTACAATAATTTAACAATATACAACAATTTTACACTTTACAATAATTTTTATACAAATTAAATAATCTAATATTATGATCTATATGCTAAATTTCTTAAAACCCCAAATTTGACCGCAAGGTGAACATCCTCCTTCTCCCTCAAAGAGGGCTCCGGGCACACGACCCTCCACTGCAGAGTTCTGCCTAGGCCCCGCAAATGGTGCTTCATAATTCATTATGCCGCTGCCATTTACGGGTCCCGCTTCATTCTGTAGTGGAAGGCGTTGCACCCTTACGCCCCCGAGCACTCTCACCTCCACTCGTCCGGTTGGTGTCCGGTTCCCTTGACCTCCACGACACGACGGTTTTCTGCGATTTAAGGTGGGTCGGTTTCTCATGAAACCGACACCAGCTTTTGCCACCGAAGTTGTGCCGCTTTGGTCAGACATCCCGAGACATCCCTGACGTTCCGGAGCGAGTGGTTTTCTGGGGTGCGACTCCGAGTACTTTCGCCAGCGCGGGGCCTCAAGACCGCCGGCCATCATGTCCACTTGACGATCGGCCCTATGACTCCACGTGGTGCCCTTAGCAGTACGCTATGCTGGCCCGAGCCAATGCGTCCCACTTACGCCTCACTGGACAGTCTGCACTGAACGCGTTGTGGTCAGTCCTGTCCAGCTTGGCCACGCTGCAGTTGCAGCACGCTGGGGGCGCATTGGCGAGCCAGCTAGTGCACTCGGGCTTCATGTGGGGCCCCCCGCAGTGGCTACACTTGGCGACGGATTCCTCGCAGAACCGCCGCCCGTGCCCGTAGCCGAGGCAGAGGGAGCACTGGACGAGTGGCGAGTGATCCGCCACCCAGACCCTCTGCAGGTCTATGTGCACCGCCTCCGCCTCGACCACTTCCCGCCACAGTTGGGGGGACACCCGCATTACCACGTGGCCGGTGTGGGGGTTCCTGGCTTTCCTACGAAAGCGGACCTCCAGCCGGACGTCCTCTTTGCCGAGGCCATCGAAAAGTTCCCTATTCTGACGCTGAGGCAAGCTGATATTAGATGTAGGCATGGAGAGAGATCTTTTTGTGGCGAACACCATGTTCGACTACAAGAGGATTCATCAGTATACATGGGAACGGAAAAATGAGCGAAGCATGATAGATCTGTTTTAATAGATCAGCGACTCAGAACACAGGTGATGGACACCAGGGTGTATAGGGGAGCCGACCTGGGAACGGACCACTTTCTAGCTATAACTAGAACAAGAGGTCTGTTCGCGGGCTGGCGATCCCTGTTCTGCAGTCGCAGACCGCATCAAAAGCTGGAGGCTTCAAGATGCGGCTATTAGAGACAGATATCAAGAAAGGGTATCTGAACAGCTAGCCTGTCCCCCGAAAGATGTGTTTGAGAGTGTCGATGTTTGTTGGCAGTTCCTTAAGTCCAGCATATTATGCGCCGCGAAAGAGGTTTGTGGCATTTCGAAAGGGCGGATAACCAAAAATGGCGATGGTTGGTGGGATGATGAAGTGAAAGAAGATGTTAAAAAGAAGAAGGATGCAAGGCAAGACATTTTGGCTATGTCCAGTTCAAGTGAGAGTATGAAAGAAAAATACCGCCTGCAAAAAAATCGTACGAAAGAGATAATAGCTCAGAAGCGTGAGAGGTTACAAATGACTGTAGACGAAAAACTGTCACATAATTTCAAGGACAATGCAAAACTTTTTTGGAGGGAAGTTAAGAAGTCCAGAAATTGTGTTACAGCTAGTAGTAGGATGAATGTGATTTTCTCGAAGGACAATAACATACTTACTGACAAAACAGACGTCCTCAGGCGATGGAGTGAATTTTACAAAGATATGTATGATGATGATGCCGCTGATCTACTCATAGAGCTGGCTCCAACAGAATCTATCGAGGATCCTATAGCGGATAAAATAAGTATGGGAGAGATTGGAAGTGCGATAAGAAGTCTGAAATGTGGAAAAGCTGCGGGAATAGATGGGATTACGGCGGAGATGATCAAGTACGGTGGACCAGCGGTCTGGGACGTCATCTATTTGCTATGCAATCTTTACTGGGAAAAGGGTGATGTTCCGGACGACTGGAGGCGAGCAGTCATCGTGCCTTTCTATAAAGGAAAGGGATCACGATTGGACTGCTCAAACTACAGAGCCATCAGCTTGGTCAGTTTAGCTAGTAAAGTGAACACGAAGATCCTGACGATAAGAATGCAAGAGCGATCCGAAAGGTTTCTCTGGGAATCCCTTGGTGGATTTAGACCAGGCAGAGGATGTATGGATCAAACCTTCTCGCTTCGCGGAATCGCGGAAAAGTTTTTGGATATTAACCAAAGGGTTTTCTGCGCTTTCGTCGACTTGGAGAAGGCATTTGATAGAGTCGTACGAAAGGAACTCTGGGACGTGTTGCCTGGATATGGAGTGAGCAGTTCCCTACTGCATGCCATGAAATCACTCTATAGTGATAGCGAGGCGTGCGTTAGGGTTAATGGTGAGATGTCACCCTGGTTTGATGTGAAGTCGGGGTCAAACAAGGGTGTATCATGTCTGCCTGGCTGTTCATTATATATCTAGATAACTGTCTGAGAGCACTAAGAACGAACGGATGTGGAGTGAAAATGGGAAAATTAGTGGTCAACTGCCTACTATACGCCGATGACGCGGTTTTACTGGCGTCATCAGAGGGCGAACTGCAGTCACTAGTTACCATAATGAAAGTAGAATGTGAAAAGAAGGGGCTGCGCCTAAACACTGGCAAGACTAAGGTTCTGGTATTCGAAAGAGATGAACAAGTGACCGAGTGCTATATCGGTAAATGGGCAAATTCTAGAGCAAGTGAATGAATTTGTATATCTTGGAAGCATGTTCACACGAGATGGAAAGTATGAAAAGATATTGAAAGAAGGATAACTGCCGGAAATAAGGTGAATGGAGCCATGTCGGCGTTGATGGGCAGTAAAAGTCTGAGCAAGAATGCTCGAGTTGCTGTCCACAACGCGATATTGGTACCTACCTTATTGTATGGCAGCGAATCCTGGGTATGTCAGAGGAAGTATGAAAATAGCTTGAATGCAGTCGAGATGCGATCTCTTCGAAAATGTGCGGCGTAACGATATTAGATCGAATCCGCAATGAAGAGATTCGCAAATCAACTGGCGTGAATCAGGGCGTGATTGTAAAGATGAAGAAAGGCATGTTACGTTGGTTTGGACACATAGAAAGGATGAGTGAAGAAAGATTGAGGAAACAGATATACAAAGCAAAAGTGTGTGCAAGAAGAGGCAGAGGAAGGCCACGTTCCTAATAAAACGCTATAGACGGCTTGCAATCAACTGACAACTCTTTTATTATTACATTACAGAATATACATCATTAGTTTAAACTAAACCAATAGATGACGCTAGTGGTGCCAAAGATATTATTTTGTTATATTATTTAACACCCTAACCTAACAAAATAATCCAAATTCTCTATAAGGCAATATTTTTAATTTTAAATTAATTTCCATAGGAGTATCACAACCTGAACAATCTGACATATTAAATCTTTTTAAAATAGTCTCTATAAATGTCTTCTGGTCTACAGTAATACAGTTTTTATATACATTTATATTCATACCCAAACACTGTTTCATCTGACCTAAATTTTTTTTTCTAAATTTTACAACTAACTCTTTCATAAGTTGTTCATATGTACTCTGACAATTATAAAATAAAAAAAAATCATCCACAAACAATGCAATATAAACTTTAGTATTCTTGTCACTTTTAATGAAAAGACAAGGTTCATTATCTGAATTTTTATAGCCTAGTTTTAACAAACAATCCTCAACTCTAATGTACCAAGCTCGAGCTGACTGCTTGAGACCATAAACTGCCCTTTTAAGCTTCAATACCTTGTTATTACAATTTTTAAATTCTGAACATTCTGGTATTTCCATAAACACAGTTTCATCTAGGTAACCGTTCAGAAAAGCTGTTGGTGCATCTAGGTGATTCATTTTTAAATCAAATTTGACACTTAAAGCTAACAACAATCTAAATGTAGAATATCTTTAAACTGGTGAAAAAAGTCTCATTAAAGTCTATACCTTTTAACTGGGTAAATCCCTTAGCCACGAGCCTGGCTCTATAACGCACTTCATATTTTTTTGTTAAGTTTCTTTTTAAACACCCACTTGGATTTGACCACTGTTTTGTCTTTTGGCCTATCCACTAGCTCCCAAGTGTAATTTTCACTAAAAGCTTTTATCTCTTCTTTCATTGCACACTGCCACTGTTCTTTTTCAGGACTATTTAATATATCACTTACAGTAATTGGTTCACCTGTCATTTCCGCACATATGTTTGCATAACCATAGTAGTCTGGTTTGCGTCTCGTACGTTTCTCTGGTGTAGATGAAGATGTCTGTCTGTCTGGAGATGAGATCCATGTCCTCTGATGATAAGGTATCTGAGTAGCTGGTATCAGTGTCGCTTGATGAATTGCCTGGTATACACTTTCTCCATGCACTCCATTGCACTCATGGTATGCACTCCTCTTGTACACTTTCAGGTGGCCTATTTTCATTGATAGTGATGGTCGTTGCTGAACTGTCATCTATGTCTTCCATGACAACAACATCTCTGGCTACAATGATATTTCGTGCTGTTGGATCATACATACGATAGCCCTTGATATTTTCAGAATATCCAACTAGGAACATCTTCTTTGCTTTCTTATCCCATTTTCTTCGTTTTTCTTTTGGGACGTGGACCATGACTGTACTGCCAAATATTCGCAAATGATCCAACTTTGGCTTTCTGCCCGTCCACAATTCATAAGGAGTAGTATTCTCTTTATTACTTGCCGTTGGTGTACGGTTTTTAACATACACAGCTGTGTTTACAGCCTCTGCCCATAGAAATTTCTCAAACTGAGCATCAAATAGAAAACAACGAGCTTTCTCAACTATTGATCTGTTGTATCTTTCACTTAGTCCATTCTGCTCTGGTGTATAACTGTTTGTTTTCTGATGAACTATACCTATACTATACATTGCCTCAAATAGTTTTCCATTTTAGAGGAACAAAACTCACCTCCATTATCAGATCTTAATGTTTTTATTTTCTTTGACTGCTGGATTTCAACAAGTTCTTTATACTGTATGAAATATTTGAAGGTTTCATTCTTCTCTCGCAGAAAATAAACTGTGCACATCCTACTAAAGTCATCTATGAACAATAGATAGTATCTGGCTTTACCTATTGACACATTCTCCATTGGTCCACATATATCGGTGTGAATCAGTTCTAGGACTTCATGACTTTTGCTTACACTTTGAGGGAATGGTAGCCTAGTTTGTTTTCCTTCACAACAAACTGTGCAACTGGCCTTATTAGAGCCACACTTCTCATCAAAACTAACACCTTCAACTGCTCCATTTTCAATTCAAATCAGTTGAATTGATATGGCCAAGACGTCTATGCCAAGTATTACTTGATACTTTTACTGCAGCTGCCAATACTTGCTCACTTTTCACCACATTTAATCTGTATACACCATTCTTCAGTTTGGCCTCGCCAATACAATCTTTCTGTGAGTTATAAATCAAACAACCATGTTGATTGAATTCCACTCTATTTCCGTTGGAAATTATTCTACTCACTGATAGTAAATTAGTGGTGAGGTTTGGCACATACAAAACATTGTTTACATTTATGTCGAAACTGTTACTTCCGACACATGTCGTAATCTGTAAATCTCCTGAGCATTCAACAGGCACTATCGTTTTATTTGCTACGATAATCTCCTTAACCTTGGGTTGATAACAAACATTCGACAACAAATTCTTGTTGGAAACCAAATGAGTACTTGCGCCGGAATCCAAGTGCCAGTCGGTTTGACTGAACTCACTTGTGAGAAAAACTGCACTGAATGCATTTGTCTTCGCTTTTTCTGTACGTGGGCATTGATTTTAAAGTGCCCAATTTTGTTGCACTTACCTATAACAACGAATTGTCTTTGTTGTTCTATCATTTTGGCCGCCATGTTGGCTGCTAACGGCGCTACCAACACCACCACTGACAGTGCCCGAATTTGTTCGGTTTCCGTTTCCGCTGCTGCCGCCATACTGTGATTGATTTCTGTGGCCACCGCCATATTTATGATGTTTTTTTTTCAGCGATGAATGCACCTTCCGACTTAACCTCAAAACTCATATCCAACAATTTTGTTTTTATAGCGTCCGCGCTTATGTTGATGCCTGAGTGTTCGATTGCCATGATCATTGGTTCGAACTTCTCCGGTAATCCGGCTAACATGAGCGATCCTATCCACTGGTCGTTAATTTCGAAACCCGTTCCTTTCAGTTTCTGTGCCGTTTTAATTAGCTGGCTAACATAGCTGGTCATCGAGTCGCAGTTTTCTAGACGAATATTTATGAGATTTCTAAGCAAACTAATTTTACGTGAGTATCCAGAATCGTCGAACATATTTTTCAAAATTCTCCACAATTCATATGTTGTTTTACATTGCTTTATATGAACATATAATGACGCATCGATCGTAAGAATTAGTTTTGCTTTCGCCTTCATATCTTCTGCTTTTTGAACCGATGTAGCCGTTTCTGCTAATGGCTGCTTGATAGTGTCCGCCATGCCTTCCAATACTAACACATTTTCCGCCGCAAAACACCAGTCGTCATAGTTTTCGCGACCTTTTCATTTCGGGACATTTACTAAGTAATTAGTCGACATTTTTGAACTTATTGCACGAGTTCTAACTGAAAATATAATTTTATTTTGTGACTGGGCACATAACCTAATAAAACGCTATAGACGGTTTGCAATCAACTGACAACTCTTTTATTATTACATTACAGAATATACATCATTAGTTCACAACTAAACCAATAGATGACGCTAGTGGTGCCAAAGATATTATTTTGTTATATTATTTAACAGTTCCAACTACCTGGATCAAATAGATCGGACTCTGAAGGACGGGAACGTTAAGAGTACTCGAAACCGACGAGCATGTATGAAGAGACTGATGAATGTGGACGAAGCGAAAGAATACCGTCTAAGTCTAGAGAGAACTGGCGCTCTATACTCTCTGCCTACCCCGTTAGGGACTTGGCGTGATGATATGTATGTATGTATATATATATATATATGTGTATATATATATATATATACACATATATACTATGCTGCCTACATATATATATATATATATATATATATATATATTATGAAAATATTTCTCTTCATAATTTATTAATATTTAAGTATGTTTATGTATATTTTATTGTATATATATATATATATATATATATATACAATAAAATATATAATATAATAATTAATATATAATATATATATATATGTATATATATTATATATACTTACAATAAAATATACATAAACATACTTATATATTAATAAATTATGAAGAGAAATAGTGTTCAAATAAAAGTTTCTTAAAGGAGTTCAATGTCTTTGCCAGTCTGATGTTCTGGGGTAGCGAGTTCCATAGACGGACAGCTTGCGCAGTGAAGGATTTGGAATAGGAAGAAGAAGTGAAGGTAGGAGTTTTAAGGATGAGTTCCCTGGCTTTACGGAGTAGGTGCAGGTTGGAAAAAAGAAATTCAAAGCGTTCCTGAAGGTATTTGGGGACTTAGCATCAAATAAAGTTTTGTAAAGAAGTGATAGGATATGAGTATTCCGGCGAAGTCGGATGGGTCGGGACGGCGAAATTCAGTAATGTGGTCATATTTGCGTAATCCAAATACGAACCGTCTGCAGAGATTTTGAAGGCCCTCAAGTTTATTAAGATGCTCCTCGGTAAGGTCAACATAGCTGACGTCAGCATAGTCATGGATAGGAAGGAGCAATGCTTGGGATAGCGCAATTTTAGCGTCTATAGGCAAGAAATTACATAGGCGTCTAAGGGACCCCGTGGCAGCAAACATCTTCCGACCTACCTCTGCAACCTGAGGTGCCCATGATAGAGTTTTGTCAAGAAGAATATCAAGATCCCTGACTACATCACTATAGGGTATTATAACACCGTCAAAAGAGATAGGCGGCATCCGTTCCCACCCCACCTGGGCCATCAGTCTACTCGAACCAATAATTATGGACTGAGATTTCGAAGGATTTACTTTGAGCCCGTAATTCCTGCTCCAGTCAGATATCAAATCCAGATCCATGTTAGTAGCTCTGATAGCACAGGGGAGAGAAGAAGGAGACGCTTGTGTGTAGATCTGGAGATCGTCTCTATATAGGTGGTAAGATGAAGTGATATTGAGAGTGATAGATTTAATAAATATCGAGAAAAGAAGTGGAGATAAGACGCCACCTTGTGGGACGCCTGCAGACGTAAAACACCAAGACGATATTCTATCATCCAGGCGTAAACGCTGCTTGCGTCCGAACAAGTAACTTCGAAATCAGTCAATTACCGTAGGAGATACGTTAAGGGAACCTAGTATGGCAAGCAGTATGTCGAAATCGACGGTGTTGAATGCATTGCTGAAATCTAGCAGCGTCAGGATTGTCAGCTGTGATTTTTCCATGCCAGCACGTATGTCATCAGTGACTTTAACCAAGGCCGTAGTGGTACGATGGCCTGGTTGGAAGCCAGATTGGAAGGGATTGAGGAGGCTATGTTGAGCCAAGTGCGTACTTAACTGCTTGTAGACTAGCTTTTCCAACACCTAGGACAGGAAAGGTAGGATAGAAATAGGTCGATATTCGGAAAAAGATACAGGGTTATTTTTTTTAGGAAGTGGAATGATTTGTGCATCTTTCCAAAGAGTTGGAAAGGAGCTAGAGGAGATGGAAGAATTGAAGATATGAGAGATAATAGGTGTGAGGAAATCTAAAAGAGGAAGAACCATCTTGCGGCTGATATCGTCTCATCCGACAGCGTTGGAGGCGATGAAAGATATTTCCTTCTTAACGTCACAATCAGTAAATTGACTAAATGAAAAAGTTAGACTGATGGGAGTTGAAGAACCTGAGACATGGCTTAGCGTGTTAGTTTTAGTGGTAGCATTTTCTGGAGGGAGGGCACAACGGTTAATTCCCGTTCAAATTCGGAGCAGCCCGACTAGTACCATTACCTCCACCTTACAGAAGATCGCAGCTAAATGGCATTACCCTCGGGTGTGTCGTGTTCCTGTGGTGAGTAAGGTCGCCAGGCTCCAAGAGGAAGCGGTGTGTCGGCAGCACAGGACCAGTGGTGCAATTCCGCCGTGGTGGTGATCAGGCGCGGCATGTCGGTGCGGTTGTTAGGGAGACCCGGTGAAACGGCTGTCCGCTGGCCGCCCGCATATAGTAGGGGTCCCGAACCCAGGGATCACCTAATCTCCGCCCTGGGAGGCTGACCCGCACATGTGTGTAAAGTCCTTGGTGTAGTGGGCGTGCCGGAGGAGGAGACCGGAGTGGACCCGGCCGCTGCATCAGGGGGGGATCGGGGGCCCTTCCGACTTCCGCTCCGGCAATCCGCACTACCTGTACATCACTGTGGCGGATTGAGACTGCGCTTTGTCCTCGTTGATGCCGACACAACGGTTCCTCTTCTTCCTTTTCAGCACCCTTAAAAATCAATAATGGCCAAATACAAAAATAGTAGATTTTTCTCAGCGGCCTCCCCATCCACATTAAAAATGGACTTTTGCAACATCAGGGGGCTTCATTCTAACCTAAACGCAGTCCACCAACACCTTGAGACGACGCAGCCGACTCTGCTATTTCTGACGGAGACACAGATATCCTGCCCCGATGATACATCGTACCTGCACTACCCCGGGTACAAGATGGAACACAATTTTGTGCGCCGCGCCGGGGTATGTATGTACTTCCGGGAGGATATTTGCTGTCGACGTCTCCACGGCCTTGAAGACAGAGACCTGTCAATTTTGTGGGTGCGCGTAGACTATGGTGGCAACACCCGAATCTACGCGTGCCTTCACAGGTCCCATAGCGGTGACACAGACACAGTTCGCCTATTTGAGCACCTGCAATCTACAACGGACAAAGTACTTGAGCAGTACCCTTCCGCAGAGTTGGTGGTTTTAGGAGATTTTAACGCTCACCATGTTGAGTGGCTTGGTTCTCGGTCCACTGACTGCGCGGGGAGGACTGCTTACGAGCTTGCCCTGGCTTATGGCTTCTCGCAGCTGATACAGGAACCAACCAGAATACCTGATATCGAGGGCCATACAAGCTCCTTACTGGACCTTCTGCTGACCACGCGACCGGACAGCTATTCCATCTCGGTGGGTGCGCCGCTTGGCACATCCGACCACTGTCTGGTCCGGACGCAAGTGCCGTGCGCAAAGGCCGAAGTGCCCCGACCTCCGGGGCGGCGGCGCATGTGGCACTACAAGGCAGCAGACTGGGATGGATTGCGTGAATTTTACGCATCGTACCCGTGGAGGCAGATCTGCTTCGCATCAGAAGATCCAGACCCCTGTGCAGCAGCCGTCGCTGAGACGATACTGGCGGGAATGGAATGCTACATTCCAAACTCGCTAGTAGCTACAGGGGTAAAGAAACAGCCGTGGTTTAATAAGCCCTGCAAGGAAGCTAAATTATCCAAGCAAGCCTTGTATGAGGCGTGGACCACGGCTCGATCCAATTTGGACCCCAACATATCTGATGCAAAGCGGAAACTTAATGCTGCCTCGAGGTACTGTAAGCGAGCGATTGCCAGGGCGAAATTCGATTTCGTCAGCAGAATTGGTGAGAAACTCGCTAGCTACCCTTCTGACAGCCGTGCTTTTTGGTCCCTTGCCAAGGCTACTGAGGGAAACTTTTGCCAGTCGTCCCTACCACCACTCCGTAAGCCGGATGATAACGTGGCCCACAGTGCCAAAGAGAAAGCGGATCTATTGGGCTCTCTCTTTGCCTCGAACTCGACTATGGATGACGGAGGCGCCACACCGCCAACTATCTTGCGGTGTGAGAACTCTATGCCGGAGATAAGCATAACCCAACGGGAGGTCCGGCGGGAGATGCTGTCTCTGGACGTCCATAAGTCGAGCGGGCCAGACGGTATTCCGGCAGTGGTGCTTAAGCAGTGTGCTCCTGAGTTGTGTCCTGTTTTGACGCGCCTATTCGCGCTTTCCTACTCCACCCAAAAAGTCCCAACTTCGTGGAAGACCGCCCACGTGCACCCAGTGCCCAAAAAGGGCGATAGATCAGACCCATCAAATTACAGGCCGATCGCCATCACCTCCCTCCTCTCTAAAATTATGGAGAGAGTGATTAACACGCAACTCCTGCGATATCTAGAGGATCACGGTTTGTTGAGTGACCAACAGTATGGTTTCCGCCACAGTCGCTCAACGGGTGACCTTCTAGTATATCTCACGCACCGTTGGTCACACGCCATTGAGAGTCAAGGTGAGGCATTAGCTGTTAGCTTGGATGTGGCGAAAGCGTTCGATCGGGTCTGGCATCGCGGTCTTCTATCGAAGCTTCCATCCTACGGACTGCCAGAGGGATCATGCAAATGGGTCGCCAGCTTTCTGTCCAGCAGATGCATAAGAGCCGTCGTTGACGGTAGCTGCTCCGAAAGCATGGACATTAATGCTGGAGTGCCGCAAGGCTCTGTGTTCTCCCCGACTCTGTTTCTTCTGCATATTAATGACATGCTTTCTATTAAAGGCATTCATTGCTATGCAGACGACAGCACTGGGGACACTTACTACACGGGCCGTGCTAATCTCCCTCGTTCCACTGTGGAGGAAAGTCGCGAACGACTTGTGTCTGAAATCGAGAGTACACTTCGCAGTGTCTCCGATTGGGGTCGACTAAACCTGGTCCACTTCAACCCCACTAAGACACAAGTGTGCGCGTTCACTGCTAAAAAAACTCCATTCGCTGTGGCTCCACAATTCCAGAACACTCCCCTGAACATCTCGGAGAGCATTAGGATCCTTGGGGTCGATATTTCTAGCGACGTTCAGTTCCGTGGTCATTTAGAGGACAAGGCTAAGCTGGCGTCGAGGAAGCTCGGTGTGCTCAACAGAGCTAAGCAGTACTTCACATCTTCACAAAGGCTGCAACTTTATAAGTCGCAAGTTCGGCCACATATGGAGTACTGCTGCCACCTGTGGGCTGGAGCCCCTGGATACCAGCTAGGGCCTTTTGACGCGGTTCAGAAACGCGCCGCTAGAATTGTCGATGATCCTTTGCTCACAAGCGGCTTGGAATCACTAAGTCTGAGGAGAGACTTTGCCTCCCTGTGTGTGTTCTACCGCTTGTAAAACGGGGAGTGTTCAGCAGAATTGTTCAACATGATGCCCACTTCCACCTTCTACCACCGCACCTCTCGCCATCGACGGGGAATTCATCCCCATACCTTGGAACCACAAAGGTCTCGCACTGTGCGCTTCCAAAGGAGTTTTCTTCCGCGAACGCTCAGGCTGTGGAATGGGCTCCACGTTGAGGTTTTCCCTGGAGAGTACAGCATGGAGTTCTTCAAGAAGGGTGTGAAAAGATTCCTGCAGGGTCGGCAACGCGCGAGTGATACCCCTGGTGTTGCAAGCGTCCATAGGCAGCGGTAGCCGCTTACCATCAGGCGGACCGCATGCTTGTTTGCCACCCAAGTGGTATAAAAAAAAAAAAAAAAAAGCATCAAAATGTGCTACCGAAGAGAAATGGAGGTTTAAGGCATCTAAGTCCAAATTTTTTGAGGCGGAAACATGTTTTTGCTTACCAACTCCCAGAGTCCGCAAGAACTTCCAAACGTTAGCTGGAGTGCTGTCTTCAATAGATTTATAAATATGGCGTCTTTGGGCGTCCCTACACATCCTATTGCAGAGATTCCTGACCTGCCTATATTTTTCGCGATATTTTTCAGGGTTTGCCTTATATTTAGTTTTAATGGTATTCTTCTTGGCTTGTAATGTTGGTTGTGTAGGTACTTGGTTATGTAGGTACCGTTCAGATTTTCATCGAACTACCTTTTTAGCTATTGCTAGGTAATTTAGATACCGTTCCAATTTCAAGGAACTACCTCTTTTGATGTATGTATGAAGAGACTGATGAATGTGGAGGAAGCGAAAGAGGTATATAAGTCTAGAGAGAACTGGCGCTCTATACTCTCTGCCTACCCCGTTAGGGACTTGTCGTGATGATATGTGTGTATGTATGTACCTCTTTACCTATTTCTAGGTTATATTATTTAGGTACCGTCCCAATTTCATGGAACTACCTCCTTAACCTATTGCTAGGTTATGTTATTTAGGTACCGTTCCAATTTCATGGAACTACCTCTTAACCTATTGCTAGGTTATGTTATTTAGGTACCGTCCCAATTTCATGGAACTACCTCCTTAACCTATTGCTAGGTTATGTTATTTAGGTACCGTTTGGTATCGTACCAAACTACCTCTGAATCATAATGCAGATAACTGTTGCTATAAAAATATTTATACCATCCTTATATTTGGCAACGTTATTTGAATATATTTTGGTAACTCATACTATCTGCCATCATCTAGAATACTCGTATGTTGTCATAGAAATATTTATTTTAATTTGATTTATTTAAATATCTCTCCCAAAAAACATAATCCAATAATACATATTATATGTGCAATTAAATTCTGACAAAGAAAGTGTTTTTTTTTTCTACATGATTTGAAACATATTTTTAAACTGTAGAACTTTTGCGCTATACCGGCGCCAATATTATCTATAATTTGAATATAATTAATTCGCGTATTGTATTATTCTTACGATAACTGATGCAAACATATTTAATGAATTAACAATTACATTTAAATCAAATAACAATTACTTCTTGACAACAAATACTAGGAATCACAAATTTGATGTGCAGTTTTACACACAACTAAGTTTTATTTAGGTACCAATCAAATTCAAGACCGAATTTTGTTTGCAATTATTTGTAAGCAAACAACATGCATATTCATGTAAAATATATGTATATATAATTATATATACAATTAATATAATTTACGCACATCATAGATGCTTTGTTATAATCGAAGAAGGCGGCGCTAAGATTCAAGGAGCAAAATCGCCATGTTTAATGCATACATACATTATTACGACAAAACGGACTCAATCATTGATTTACCTCTTGTTTTATTTGTTATGTTGGTGCATAGCTCACCAAATTGTATCCTGGCAGGGTCGCCACTTGTACAGATCACTTGTATAGTAGGATATTAATAAAACAACAGTATCACAACACGCTGGCTAGACTCGGCAGAGACAGAACTCTTTTCCCGCTCTCGCTCTGTGCTGCCATGCCAGATATTTATAATACATTACAGTATCGATCCAGTTTTCCTGAGATGCGATCTTCTACCACTTTTATGAAGGCTTTGTAAAGGTTTAGAATTAAACTAATAGGGCGATAGTTATTTATGTCTGACTTACCCCCCTTTTTGTACAAAAGAATAATGTCTGAATGGCAGAAATTTACTGGGAATGAGTCAGTTTGTAAGATAGTGTTGGGACAATGTGCTGCTGTATGTGTGACAGAGTTGTTGCTATGTGTGCTTGTGTTCTGTTCCGAACTTGAGAGGCGTAAGAAGAAACACTAGTATTTGTAGACTGGTAACTGCATAATCTTTATTCAGAAACTCCCAAATATTTACACATTTTGTGCCTACACTTAGCACTTTCCAAAATACGAATTTGACATGACAAATCACAGCGACCAGTAATGGACCAATCGGAGCGGTGAGTGATGACGCGATCGGTGAGCTTCGTGACGCGCATGCGCTGAGCATTTGAAGCGACGCTTGCGCGTTGTCGGCTTCCTCTCGTCCTTTGGCTCGGCGACACGAGACGGCGCGGACGTGTGCGCTGTGCTGAGCTGGCTGATGCTGCCACTCTTATCAAACCGTTCTTCTTCAGAGCGAAACTTCTTGTTTCTATGTCAAGCGTGATGGCCGATAAGAGTGCAGCTACAATAGTATTGAATAGCCTTGTAATATGTGCTAAAAGTATTGATTCTCCGCATCTCAGTGCATCGGTGGTAATCCCATCAGCACCAGGACACTTGCTATATTTCATACTCCGACGGGCGAGTGTACTTCGTATTCTGTCGTAAATATCTTTAGATATTCCACCTATCTTTTACCTTAGCTATAAGTTCTAAAGAACATGAATAGGCTTCAGTAGTTCGGTTCCGGTATTGAGGCTGGTGTATAGAGCCTGAGTACAGATTCTGGTAAAATTCCGTACATATCGCAAGCACCTTGCCTTATCGCTTTGTTTTTCCCCATTTCTATCCTTCAAGTTGTGAATGCAGGATAAGCCTGTGTCAGCACCCCTGATGGCCGTTCTTAAGGAGCTGTTTTTTTTTCTAATGCCTCTGGCACTACGCGCATATTATAACGACGATAATATTTGCTTTCATTTGTCTATCTATTGGCTTTTATTCAAGAGTATGGATGGTTAATGTCTGTCATTTTTCTATAAGCTGGCAAGAGCAGTCACTTAGCTTTTTCATTATATTCTTTGTTGTTTTCATTCTATTTTTTGCGCAGCCGTCCGGCCGCTAGGGCGTGCCCCCGAGGCGACGCGCACCAGCCCGTCCCCGCTGGTGCGAAAAATTCAGCACAGTGCGGCAATGGGGACCGCCACCCATCACGCGGAGTGCCTCACGGCGGGAAGTGGAGTGTGGAGTGTAGGATGGGTGTATGGAATGTAAGAGGAGGTATGGCTGATAAGATGAACGAATTGATCGATGTTATGACAGAGAACGAGTTAGATGTTGTGTGCTTGTCTGAAACCAAGCGGAAGGGTAGTGGAATTGACGAGCTCCCAGGCGGGAGTTTAGTGCTGTGGTCAGGAGTGGCAAACACCGAGCACGCCTGCCAGGGAGTGGGAATTCTACTATCCAGCCGCTTGGCAGAATGTATGATAAGTTATGATGCGGTGAGCCCCAGACTTATATGGGCTCGCTTTAAAATAGGCCTTACCCGACTATTTTTAGTCGCGGTGTATGCTCCGGTGGCCTCAGCGGACACTTGCGACCTGAATAAGTTCTGGGAATGTGTGAGTAATATTCTAGAGACGAAAGAAGGGAATGAAAAGCTGATTATTTGTGGTGATCTGAATGGATGGGTCGGGACAGCTCGTAAGGATTACGAGGCAGTACTCGGCAAGTATAGGTAGTATAGGTGATAAGAGAGTGAACGAGGCAGGCAAGCTGATATTAGATGTATGCATGGAGAGAGACCTTTTTGTGGCGAACACCATGTTCCATGTTCCACCTGGGAACGGACCACTTTCTAGTTATAACTAGAATAAGAGGTCTGTTCGCGGGCTGGCGATCCCGTGCTGGGGTCCCTGTTCTGCAGTCGCAGACCGCATCAAAAGCTGGAGGCTTCAAGATGCGGCTATTAGAGACAGATATCAAGAAAGGGTATCTGAACAGCTAGCCTGTCCCCCGAAAGATGTGTTTGAGAGTGTCGATGTTTGTTGGCAGTTCCTTAAATCCAGCATATTATGCGCCGCGAAAGAGGTTTGTGGCATTTCGAAAGGGCGGACAACCAAGAATGGCGTTGGTGGGATGATGAAAGAAGAAGTTAAAAAGAAGAAGGATGCAAGGCACGACATTTTGGCTATGTCCAGCTCAAGTGAAAGTATGAAAGAAAAGATGGAAGAAAAATATCGCCTGCAAAAAAATCGTACGAAAGAGATAATAGCTCAGAAGCGTGAGAGGGTCCAAATGACTGTAGACGAAAAACTGTCACATAATTTCAAGGACAATGCAAAACTTTTTTGGAGGGAAGTTAAGAAGTCCAGAAATTGTGTTACAGCTAGTAGTAGGATGAATGTGATTATTTCCAAGGACAATGACATACTGACTGACAAAACTGACGTCCTCAGGCGATGGAGTGAATTCTACAAAGATATGTATGATGATGATGCCGCTGATCTACTCATAGAGCTGCCTCCAACAGAATCTGTCGAGGATCCTATAGCGGATAAAATAAGTATGGGAGAGATTGTAAGCGCGATAAGAAGTCTGAAATGTGGAAAAGTTGCGGGAATAGATGGGATTACGGCCGAGATGATCAAGTACGGTGGACCAGCGGTCTGGGACGTCATCTATTTGCTATGCAATCTTTGCTGGGAAAAGGGTGATGTTCCGGACGACTGGAGGCGAGCAGTCATCGTGCCTTTCTATAAAGGAAAGGGATCACGATTGGACTGCTCAAACTACAGAGCCATCAGCTTGGTCAGCTTAGCTAGTAAAGTGTATACGAAGATCCTGACGATAAAAATGCAAGAGCGATCCGAAAGATTTCTCTGGGAATCCCAAGGTGGATTTAGACCAGGAAGAGGATGTATGGATCAAACCTTCTCGCTTCGCGGAATCGCGGAAAAGTTTTGGGATATTAACCAAAGGGTTTTCTGCGCTTTCGTCGACTTGGAGAAGGCATTTGATAGAGTCGTACGAAAGGAACTCTGGGACGTGTTGCCTGGATATGGAGGGGGCAGTTCCCTACTGCATGCCGTGAAATCACTCTAT
>JACCPG010008941.1:0-11429 GCA_016069955.1 Drepana arcuata
CCAGCTCGACCTGGGCGAACAAGTCGCGCTGGGCGTGGCTGCCGCCAATTTCGTTCAAGCGCGGCAGAGCAATGCCCAGTTGTTCAAGCGCGACGTGGGCATCGCCGCGTGCATGGGCGAGCAGGCCACGCGCCAACGGCAGCGTCACTTCGCCCCACACCGGCCGTGCGTGAAGGCTGTGGTGCTGCAGCGCCGCCAGCAGGGTGTCTGCCTCCGGCTGGCCCGCGCGAGCCAGTCCATACAGGTACTGCACGCTCAAAAACGGCTGCACGGTGTCTGCGGTACGGCGTTGCAGGTAGGGCGCCAAGGCCTGCCAGCGCTGGCCCACGTCGATGCCGGCTAATTCCAGGCGCGCCAGCAGGGACACGGCGCCGACCTGGTCCTGGGAGTACTCCGGGAGGATGCCCCACACATGCTGGTCGTAAATCGCCAATACGCGTTGATCCTCGCCCCGGGCCAGGTAAAACAGCGCGAGGTGCCACCAGTTGTGGGTGTACATAAAGGAGTTCAGGCCGTCCCAGTGGTGCTTGACGCTTTCCAGGAACGCGGTGCCTTCCTCGATGCGCCCGTGGGTCAGCAGCACGTGGGCGAGGGCGTGTTGAGCCCAGGGCTCCGACGGTTGCAGGCGCAGGGCTTCGCGGGCGCTGGCTTCGGCTTCTTCGAGCAGGTGGCACTGCTCGTAGGCGAAGGCGAGCAGGCCGTGGCTGTGGGCAATGTCGGGCGCGCTGGCACGGGCCTTGAGCCCGATGCGCAACAGCGCCGGCCAGTTGCCGCGGTTGAACTCCAGGTACTGGTTGAGCTTGGCGGCGAACAGGTCGCGAGGGTAGCGGTCGAGCAGGTTTTCGCTCAACTGCAGGACCTGATCGAGGTCGTCCTTGATCCAGGCATGCAGCGCGTCAAGGTACAACTGGGCGCGCGGATGGTCGGTGTTCACGGCTACGCCGCGCTGGCGGTATTTTTCCGCCAGCGCCGGGCCTTGCGGAGACTCGATGAACATCAGCAGCAAGCCGGCAAACGCATTGGCCAGCGCCGAGTCCGGGTTGGCATCGGCGGCGGCAAGGATGCCTTCGGCGCGTGGCTGGTAGCCGAGGAAGCCGCCGATGAAATCGTCCAACCCTTGGCGGGTGATGGGGTCGGTGGTGTCGATGGGGTTGCCCAGGTAATCCAGTGGCATGGTGAAGAGGCTCTTGGTTTCAGATGGGTTTGGAGGGGCAAACCTTGTGCCAGCTGACACCGTGGCGCTCATGTGGGCGCTGGCGTGCCGGCGAGAGCGGTGGGTCGGCGATGGATTTGTTGGCTGAGACACCACCATCGCCGGCAAGCTGGCTCCTGCAGGGGCTGTTGCTTTTTGCACACTCACGCAGGCCGCTGTGGTTTTTTCATCACCTTGCCGGGCCTTTGGCTCAGCAATCCCCCGCCAATACCCCCATGGCACAGCCCTTGCAAAATCCCTCGCCTGTCTTTCCAGTCGAGGAGCCTTCATGCGCCCATTTTCTTTCCGCCGTGCCCTCACCTCCGTGGCACTGTGCACCGCGTTGCTGGCCGGCCAGGCACTGGCTCAACCCCAGGACGGCGGGGTGCTGAACCTGGTGGCCCAGCCGGAGCCGCCATCGCTGATGCACGGCGTGGTCAGCCACGTGTCCACCCAATACGTGAGCGGCAAGGTGCTGCAGGGCTTGTTGACCTTCGACACCGACCTCAACCCCAAGCCGGTACTGGCCAAGGCCTGGACGATTTCCCCCGACGGCCTCACCTACACCTTCGACCTGCAGGACGGCGTGCATTGGCACGACGGCCCGGCGTTGACCGCCGATGACGTGGTGTTCAGCTTCCAGACCTTCTACCCCGAGGTCGACAAGCGCCTCGGCGGGATCATCACCGAGTACGTCGACAGCATCACCGCCAAGGGCCCGCTGCAAGTGGTCTTCCACCTGAAGAAACCCTTCGCGCCATTGCTCTCGGCCCTCGGCAGCGGCCTGCGCCCGGTGGTGCCCAAGCACCTCTATGAGCACACCGATTTTCGCAACAACCCCTACAACCTCAAGCCGGTGGGCACCGGGCCGTTTGTATTCGTGGAGTGGAAACGCGGCGCCTACATCAAGCTGGCCAAGAACCCCAATTACTGGAAAAAAGGCCTGCCGCACCTCGACAGCATCATCTTTCACGTGATCCCCGATGGCTCTTCGCGCGCCGCCGCGTTCGAGCGCAATGACGTGCAAGTGCTGCGCAGCGGTGATGCGGATTACGCCGACCTCAAGCGGCTCAGCGCCTTGCCGAATGTGCAGTCCTCGGAGAAAGGCTGGGAACTGTATGCCGGTCTGGCCTTCCTGCAGATCAACACACGCAAGCCACCGCTGAACAACCCCAAGGTGCGCCAGGCGATCCTGTACGCGCTGAATCGCCAGTTCATCGTCGACAACATCTTCTTCGGTTCGGGCAAGGTCGCCCAGGGTGAGTTTGTCTCGACCACGCCGTACCACGACCCGCAGTTGCCGCAGTACACCTACGACGTGAAAAAGGCCAAGGCGCTGATTGCCGAGTCCGGCGTGGACGTCGGCGCGGTGCGCATCCGCCTGCTCAATGGCGAGAAGGGCGGTGCCTGGGAGCGCCTGGCCGAATACACCAAGCAGGCCCTGCAGCCGTTGGGCTTCAAGGTGCAGGTGGTGACGTCCGATGCGGCGACCTGGTTCCAGCGCGTGAGTGATTGGGACTTTGACCTGACCTACAACTTTATCTTCCAGATCGGCGACCCGTACCTGACCAGCGCCTATCTGTTCCGCTCCGACTACATCCTCAAGACCTCGCCGTTCGCCAACGTCAGCGGCTACAACAGCCCCGAGGCGGATGCGCTGTGGAGCAAAATCGCGGATACCCCGGAAGGCCCCGAGCGCAAGCAGCTCTTCAGCCAATTGGAGAACGTACTGAACACCGACCTGCCCATCGCGCCGATCTTCGAAATGCGCTACCCGACGCTGTTCCACACCCAGGTGAAAAACCTGCTGCAGACCGCCACCAGCCTTAACGAGGACTACGAAAGCGTGTACCTCGAGGCGCCGGCACCATGAATGGCGTGCTGTATATCGGTGGGCGCCTGGGCAAGGCGCTGCTGATGGTGGTGGCCGTGCTGGTGTTGAGCTTTTTGTTGATTCACCTCGCGCCGGGTGACCCGGCGCTGCTGCTGGCCGGCGAGGCCGGGGTGGATGATGTGCAGTTCATCGAGCAATTGCGCCAGACCATGGGTTTGGACAAACCGCTGCTCCAGCAACTGCTGATTTACCTGGGCAATATCGCGCACCTCGACCTCGGTTACTCCTACCGCAACCAGACCCCGGTGTGGTCGCTGATCGCCGAGCGCTTGCCGGCGACCCTGGCGTTGATGGGCTCGGCGTTCGTGCTGTCGTCGGTGCTGGGGGTGACCCTTGGCGTGCTGGCAGCGCGCGCGCGGCAGAAGCGCCATTGGCTCGATGGCCTGATCTCCCACGGTGCCTTGCTGCTGTATGCGATGCCGCCGTTCTGGCTGGCGATGCTGCTGATCCTGCTGTTTTCGGTGAGCCTGGATTGGTTGCCGGCGTTTGGCATGGAGACCGTGGGCCGCGACTTTTCGCTGCTTGATCGCCTGGAGCACTTGCTGTTGCCGTGCCTGTCGCTGAGCGTGATGTTCCTCGCGTTGTACATCCACCTGACCCGCGCCGCCGTGCTCGATGCCCTTGCCCAGGAGTACGTGCGCACCGCGCACGCCAAGGGCTTGCACCCACGGCGGATTCTCTGGGTGCATGTGCTGCGCAACGCGTTGTTGCCGGTGGTGACCTTTGCCGGCTTGCAACTCGGCCAACTGGCCAGCGTCGCCTTGCTGGTGGAGGTGGTCTATTCCTGGCCCGGCATCGGGCGCTTGATGTATGACTCGCTGGCCCAGCGCGACTATGGCGTGTTGATGGGCGGCTTCCTGGTGATCTCGATGCTGGTGGTCGGTTTTAACGTGTTGACGGACGTGCTCTGCCGCGTGCTCGACCCGCGTATTGGCGCTGGAGGGCAGGGCTGATGCGGTTGTTGAAGCGCTTTGTGCGCCAACCCTCGGCGCTGATCGGCGCGGTGTTTCTGCTGGTGCTCGCCGCCTTGGCGATTGCTGCACAGTGGCTGACCAGCAGCTCGCCGTGGGAAATGAACAGCCAGCCGATGCTGGCGCCGTTCCATGATCCGGCCCATTGGCTGGGCAGCGACCTGCTTGGCCGCGACCTCGGCATCGGCTTGCTGTATGGCGCGCGAGTGTCACTGGCCGTGGGCGTGCTGACCAGCCTGGCGACTTTGCTGATGGGCCTGCTCGTGGGCGCCATCGCCGGCTACTTCGGCGGTTGGGTCGACGGCGTGCTGATGCGCATCGCCGAGTTCTTCCAGATCATCCCGCAACTGGTGCTGGCGGTGATCCTGGTGGCGGTGCTGGAACCGTCCCTGGGCACCATCGTGCTGGCGATTGCACTGGTGGCGTGGCCGGCCGTCGCGCGGTTGGTGCGCAGTGAATTCCTCACCCTGCGCCAGCGCGAATTCGTGCAGGCGGCGCGGGTGCTGGGCCAGTCGCCGTGGGGGATCATCAGCCAACAGATCCTGCCGAATGCGCTGGCGCCGTTGCTGGTGGTCATGACCTTTGTGATGGCCACGGCGATCCTCACCGAATCCGCCCTGGCATTCCTCGGCCTCAGCGACCCCGAGGCGATGAGCTGGGGCTACATGATCAACGCCTCCCGTGGCCTGCTGCGCGATGCGTGGTGGATGAGCTTCCTGCCGGGGCTGGCAATTGCATTGTGCGTGCTGGCGGTGAATCAGGTCGGCGAAGGCCTGCGCGTGGCATTTGAACCAGAGAGGTCGCTATGACGTTATTGAGTGTCGAGCACCTGCGCATCGCCTTGCCGCCGGGGGCCGACCGCAGCCATGCGCTGTATGACCTGTCGCTGCAGGTGCGCAGCGGCGAATGCCTGTGTGTGGTGGGCGAGTCCGGGTCGGGTAAGTCGATGTTGGCCAAGGCGCTGTTGCGCCAGTTGCCGCGCCCGTTGAGCGTGCAAAGCGGGCGACTCCTGTTTCGCGGCGAAGACCTGGCGGCGCGCAGCGAAGCGGCCATGCGCGAACTGCGCGGGCGCCACATCAGCATGGTCTTTCAGGAGCCGATGAGCGCGCTGAACCCGCTGTTGCGGGTGGGCGAGCAGATCGATGAAACCCTGCGCGCCCACGGGGTGAAATCCGCCAGTGCACGGCGCGCCCGGGTGGTGGAGTTACTCGGCTATGTCGGCCTGCCGGACCCTGAGCGCCTGCGCCTGGCCTATCCGTTCGAGCTTTCCGGCGGCCAGCGCCAGCGCGTGGTGATCGCCACGGCCCTGGCATTCGATCCGGCGCTGTTGATTGCCGATGAACCGACCTCGGCCCTGGACGTGACCACCCAGGCGCAGATCCTCGAGCTGTTGCGCCGCATCCAGCAGGACAAGGGCATGGCGCTGCTGTTTATCACGCATGATTTTGCCGTGGTCGAGGCGATTGCCGACCGCGTGCTGGTGCTGGAAAAGGGCCAGGTGGTGGAGCAGGGCAGCGCCCGGCAGGTATTGCGCGAGCCGCAGGCCGCCTACACGCGGCAATTGCTTGCGGCAGTGTCGGCCCAACCCTTGGCACCGCGCACCACGGTGGACGGTGCGGTGGTGCTCAAGGCCGAGCGACTGGGCAAGGTGTTCAGTCGCCGCACGGGCTGGTGGAGCAAGCACACCACGCGGGCGCTGGACGCCGTGGGGTTGCAGGTCCGTGAAGGCGAGACCCTTGGCATTGTCGGTGAGTCGGGCTCGGGCAAATCCACCCTGGGTCGCTGCCTGGTGCGGTTGCTGCGCGCCGACAGCGGCCAGATCGAATGGCTGGGCCAGGACGTTGCAGGGTTGTCCGAAGCCCGCCTGCGCCCGTTGCGCAGCGAAGTGCAGATGATCTTCCAGGACCCGTTTGCCTCGCTCAACCCACGCCAGACCGTCGGGCGCATCATCATGACCGGGCCGTTGGTGCAGGGGCGCACCAGCGCCGACGCCGAACAGCGGGCGCGGGCCTTGCTGGAACTGGTGGGCCTGCCCGCCACGGCGTTCGAACGCTACCCCCATGAGTTCTCCGGTGGCCAGCGCCAGCGTATCGGCATCGCCCGCGCCTTGGCGGTGGAGCCCAAGGTGCTGATTGCCGATGAGTGCGTTTCGGCCCTGGATGCGTTGATCCAGGTGCAGATCCTGGAACTGCTGGAGTCGCTGCAACGGCGGCTGAAATTAAGCATCATTTTTATCACCCATGACCTGCGTGTCGCGGCGCGTCTGTGCGACCGCATTGCGGTGATGCAGAACGGCCGGGTGGTCGAGCAGGGCGACACGGCGACGCTGTTTGCCGATGCGCGCCATCCCTATACCCGGACCTTGTTGCACTGTGGCGGTCGGCTTGCCGGCGATAGCGCCCTGTCGAGCGCTGCCACGTCCGAATCTTTCATCGCCGGCACACCGGCGCCTACCCAAGGCTGTGTATGACGTTCTCTTTTGCCGATCTACCCGTGGTGCGCGGCGAGTTGCTGGAAATCCGCCCCAATCGCACCTTGAGCATTGCCCACCACGTGGGCACCACCCAGGCCGACACCGTGGTGTTTTTCTGCCATGGCGCCGGCGGCAACAAGGACCAATGGCGTCTGCAATGGCCGGCGCTCAAGGCCGAAGGCTACAGCCTGGTGGCCTGGGACCTGCTGGGCCATGGCGACAGTGGCCGGCCGCGCAATGCCCAGGCCTACGCCTGGTCCGAGCTGGTGGCCGACTACCTGGCGATCCTGCAGCGCTACGCCGGCACGCGTAACCTGCTTGTCGCGCATTCCTTCGGCACCGGCCTGAGCCTAAGCGCGTTGCTGGCCAAGCCCACCGCGCACATCGACGCAGCATTGCTGTTGGGCGCGCGCCTTCACCGCCCTGTGGTCAACGGCGGGTTGATGGCCTTGCCGGCGTGGCTCCTGGAATGGCTGCGCCCGGTCTTGGCCAAGGGCTTTCGCAAGCATGCCTGGCATGCCTCGGTCGACCCGGCGCTGGTGGCTTACGAAGAGAAACTCACCGAGCGCAACCGCCTGCACATGTTCAAGGCCCTGACCAGTAAGGCCCAATGGCCGGATGCGCAACAGATCCCCGGCCTGACATTGCCGGTCAGTGTGCTGGCCGGTGACAGCGATGGCCTGACCCCGGCCAGCGGTGGCCAGGCGCTGGCTGAACAGTTACCGAATGCTGACTTCCAGCTGCTGGAGGCCTGTGGTCATCAATTGATGCTGGAGAAGCCTGCCTTGGTGCTGAAAGCATTCAACAAACTGCTGGCAAGGCGCTTATAACTCAAAATCTTTTTGCTATGCGATTCAGCTATTGGATTGTTCATAAGGTAATGCATTTAATCCGAGGCCTAACTCATTGTTGTGCTGAATAAATCAGCGCTCTCGTGCGTTGCAATGAGCCATCGTTTTCGCCTTAGAGATTCGCCATGAGCAACCTCGTTGCCCCCGTGCCCCTGGTCCGCCTGCTGGACCTGAGCAAGTCCTTTGGTGCCCAGCGGGCGCTGGATCAGGTCAATCTGGATATTTATCCGGGGGAAGGGGTGGCGGTTTTGGGGGCCAGCGGCGCGGGCAAGTCGACCCTGGTGAAAATCCTCAGCGGCAGCCTCGCGCCGGACACTGGCGAAGTGTGGGTGGCGGGGCAGCGCCAACGTTTCACCTCGCCGCTATCGGCGCGCCGCGTTGGCATTGTGGCGGTGCACCAATGTCCCGACGATGCCATCGCGCCGGGACTGAGCGTGGCTGAAAACCTGTTGCTCGACGAACTGGGCCAGCCTGACGCCGACTTCCTGCTCAACCGCAAAAGCCTGTTGCAACGTGCCGAAGCCATCGCCGCCGGGCTGGGCCTGGAGCTGCCGTTGCAACTCCCGGTAGAACGCCTGGGCCAGGCAGACCGCCAACTGCTGGTGCTGGCGCGCGCGTTTGCCCTGCACCCCAATCTGCTGATTCTCGACGAACCCACCGCTGCCCTCTCGGCCGCCGACGCCGAACGCCTGCTCGGGCTGATCGACAGCCAGCGCGCGCGCGGCGTGGCGATCCTGTGCATCTCGCAACGCTTGTCCGACCTGCAACGGGTGACCAACCGCGCGATTGTGCTGCAGCAAGGGCGCCTCACCGGCGACCTCAATACCCGGCATCTGCCGAGCGCGGCTTACACCCTGTTTGGCGACGCGGCCGAACATCCGCCCATGACAGCGGACAAAGCTTTGCCGGTGCCATTCCTGGAACGCTTTACCCGCGCCGGGTTTATCCGCAACCGGGCGGAGGGGCGGGCGGTGCAGGAGCAGGTGCTGGGCAGCGGCGTCGCACCGACCGAAGAGGTCAGCCCTGCAACGTCCAAACCGCGCTGACCTCACTGCAACGGCGGATACACAATCAATTCCAGATAGCCTTTGTGATAACGCTTGCCGCCTGGCGGCAGTTGCCCGGCCTCACGCATTTCACTGGTGCTGTTGACGCGCATCAGCACGCCGACCGAACCGTGCTGGCGGGCCTCGCTGATCCAGGCCTGGACCTGTTCCAGTTCCACCTTGCGGTGCATCGAGCCTGCGTACTGCAAGCCGTAGCGCAGTTCACCTTCGGTGTCGTACAGCGACACTTGCGTGCGCTTGAGGCGCCAGGCCAGGGCGCTGGCGTTTTCCAGGGAGTTGGCCAGCAACGCCTGGGTTTGCTGGAGTTCGTTCATATGCTCCAGCACGAACTGGTCGGGCATTTCGTTATCGGCGATCTGTGCCGGCATGCTCGCCGGCAACAGGATCACCAGCAAGCCAATGCCCAGGGTCGGCATCGCCCACAGCGTCAACGGGCGGAAGGCTTGCAGCAGGTTGCTGAGGATCCACACCAGCAGCACGATAAAGGCCAGGGACAGGCCGAACATTTCGGCATGGCTGTGGCCATACAGCGGCCGGGCGATTTGCAGGTAGATCAGGCCGATCATCGCGGCCATGCCGATTGCGAAGTTGAGCAGGCCATTGAGGCTGATCGTACGTGCGCGGCCGTTGTCGAGGAGGTCGACCAGCGTGTGCCCCATCAACAGCGCCAGGGGCAGCAGGCACGGCATGATATAGGTCGGCAGCTTGCCGTTGCTCAGGCTGAAGAACCCCAGCGGCAACAGGAGCCACAGGGCCAGGAAGGCGATCGCCGGCTGGCGTTTTTCGCGCCAGGTGGTGCGCAGGGTCGAGGGCAGCAGGCCGGCCCAGGGCAGGCAGGACACGGCGATGATCGGCAGGAAAAACCACCACGGGCGTACGTGCTGCGCATTGTCGGCGCTGAAGCGGCGAATGTGTTCATTCCAGAAAAAGAAGCGCCAGAAGTCCGGTTCCTGCAGATGGATCGCCACCACCCAAGGCAAGCACACCAGGACCGCCACGCCCACGGCCAACGGGCCATAGCGCAGCAATTCGCCCAGGCGCCGTTGCCAGAGCATGTAGGGCACGGCAATCAGCACCGGCAACGCCCACGCGAGGAACCCCTTGGTCATGAAGCCCATCGCGCAGGCCAGGCCCACCACGGCCCAGGCGAGCAGGCGGCCACGGGTGCTGGTGCTGTCGAGGGCAAACCACAGGGCGACCAGGCTGAGGTTGACCCACAGGGTGAATTGCGGATCGAGGTTGGAATACCCGGCTTGCCCGGCCACCAGGCCAAAGCTCAGGTACAGCAGGGCGCAGGCGAAAGGCTTGCGCGGGGTGTTCCACAGGCGGCGGGCGATCACATAAGCCAGCAGCACACTCAAGCCGGTAGTCAGGGCCGAGGCGATGCGCACACCGAACAGGTTCTGGCCGAACACGGCCTGGCCCAGGGCGATCAGCCAATAGCCGCCGGCGGGTTTTTCGAAATAACGAATGCCCATGTAATGCGGCGCGACCCAGTTGCCGCTCAGCAGCATTTCCTGGCTGACCTGGGCGTAGCGGGTTTCGTCCGGGGTCCACAGGCCGTGCAGGCCCAGCGGCAACAGGTAAAAGGCGGCGAAGGCCAATAACAACAACGGCAGGGGTTTGAATCGGATCGTCACAACGTCGCTCCTTGACGTGTACTGGCAAATATTTGCAGTAAGAAAGTAATAGCGAAAAACATCAAAGCGTTCACTGAGTGACAGAAGATATTCATGACGTCCTTAATTAAAAGGCGCAACTAAACATGCCAGAACATGGCTGTCTTTTTGCTGAACATAGAGGGTGGCGGCGGGCAGGAAAGTACTTACAGTTGTTTTAACGCGGCTGGCCAGTCCTGATTATTGACCAGGCCCAGGGTCTTGAATTTGCCGTTGGGCAAGACTTGCACGAACAGCGCGCTGCCGTACTCGGGGAAGGTGGCGTGGGGGAAACCCAGGGTGCTTTCGAAGTCGGCGATGCAGCCGCTGTGGGTGACGAACACCAGGTTGCGCCCCGGGGTCTTGTGGCTGAGCAACTCTTCGCCCATGGCCGCACCGCAGACGGCTTGCTGGCCGGAGGTCAGCTCGTTTTTACCGAACATGAACCGCAGCGTCTGGGCGGTCCGAATGGCCGGACTGGCGAGCACATCGCTGCCGTCCATGCCCAGTGTCTTGAAGGCCTTGCCGAGGTTTTCGGCTTGTTGGCTGCCTTTGATCGTCAGGCCTTCCACCGGCCCCAGGCAAGCATTCGACGAGCGGTCGCAGCGCTCTTCATGACGCACCAGCACGATCAGGTCGCCGTCGCGCCACAGCGGCAGTACCTGGGAGGTCAGCAGGCGGTTGCCCACCCCCAGGTCACGCGGTGACGCCGGCCACAGCAGGCCGGCGGTGAGCAACAGGCTGATCACTACAATCCCCAGCCACAGCGGTTGCAGTCGCTTGATGACGGCCCTGCGCGAGCGTGGTTTGGTCAGGGTCAGGTCAACCACTTCATTCACCTTGGGCACTGTTGGCAGTGTTGTATTAGTTAGCTGACGCAACGTGTTGGCGAATGCCCGCAGTATGACTTGAGGCTGGCACAGGACGGCTGTCTTTTCGCTGAACACGGGGCGGGTAAAAGTTGTCAGGCGTGGCAACTAACAAGTTGCCGATACCTGACGCTTGGCCGGTAATTTAAAGTGCGGTGGGTGGGCAACCGGTGAAATCCATGTGAAAAATTTGCGTGGCCGCCATCACCAGCCGTTATTCTCGATGGCCACCCCTCACACGAGTGTTCCCATGCTGCAGGTGCAAGGTGTTTTCAAAAGCTATGCCACGCCCCAAGGCCCGTTGGCGGTGTTGGCCGGGGTCGACCTGCACCTGGCCGCGCGCAGCAGCCTGGCGTTGATGGGCGAATCCGGCAGCGGCAAGAGCACGCTGCTGCACCTGGTGGCCGGGCTCGATCGGGTGGACGGCGGCAGCATCCAGGTGGGCGAGCAGCGG
>JACCPG010008942.1:0-16767 GCA_016069955.1 Drepana arcuata
GCCCTATAAATATTGGGAGCCAGCTGTTTTTCTGTCACAAGGCGTCGTCAGTGAGTCAAATTCGTAGCTCGCGGGTGAGTGCGGCGCGTGAGTCAGCCGGCCTTGGGGCCGTATAGTACAAGCGTAAAACCGCTAAACACTAAAATATTATTTATTAGTTCACCGTCGGGCGAACGCGAAGTGACAGCAGCTCGAGGTCGGCCTGATGAGAGGCCATTATCTCTTTACTATTTTAAAATTATTTACATTAATCTTACCTATGTAAACATCTATACATATGTATGGCCACTAATACAATCATGCGGCATTATAAATAATTGCCGCGCTTTAGTTCATTGTTTTTCATTACGTCTTCCCGGAAATACCTAGGTATTAGTCAGCCAAAGCATTCGTGCTTTGAATAAGTCGCAAGTGCAAGTAGGAATCGCCCGGTTCGTAGTGGAGGGTTGATTAGTCTTGAATGTTAAATTCAAACATTATCTGCAATGTTTTCGCGTGTCCCCGTGAGTTGGCTGTTGAAATGGAGCGTCTATTTGTGGCTCCCGAGGCCCGCCCGCGACAATATTGTAGCCGACATACGAGCCTTAACGCGCGCCGGTTAACGGCCACTCACTCTTAGGATACCCGTGTTCTTATTATAATCGATCGGATATTTATAAATCGAACGATATCAAATATTTGAAACATCTCGCACTTCGATTGTCAGCTGTAGGCGAATGCAATAATGCAAACATATGGCAAAGTGCGTTGTGGCCTAGTTACGGATATGCATCTGGCGGCGCGCGCGTTATGTGCACCGCTCGCGTGCTCCGCGATCGTCGTTCGTTGTTTGTCCGGCCTGCTCGATGCGAAACACAATTCTAGTCGTTCAAAGCTGGGAAGTGGATCATGGATGCGCCAAGGATGAAAGCTAGCACATATTCGGCGAAAGTGATATGTGTGAAATCAGATGGAGAGGAATGGTGGGGCGGCAGGTGATCCACCGGTGGTGTGCTGGCTTAGTTGGTCCGTGTCTCCGTCGGCGATGCTGCGGTGTGGTTGCGTGAACAAGCAGCGCGGCCCCGTTGGCCAGCACACCAGCCGCGTATTTCAAGCCGAGCCGCGGGCGCGCTGCACCGACCGCTTTGCGAAACCAGCGGTTATGCAAGGCGCGCCGCTGCCAACTCGCGCCGCTCGCGCACCGCCGGAAGGAAAAGTGGAACGCGCCGCAGTGGTGTGGCCGCGCGCGCCGCCTCTACACGCTCCGCGGACTCCAGTGAAGTGCCTTCTGTGTCGTGTCAGTGTCGCTTATAGAACGTTGGAATTGTGTTGCGCAAGTCCACGCCTACAGCGGGATTATTTTAACCCAGATAATTAAACGCGACCTCGCGCAGGAGTCACAGAACAACCCCTGCGCACCTCGACACGTGCACCTCACGATTCACATCACGTGTACCGCCTCCATAATCCAATAACTCGTAACGCTATGCATGCTAAACCTCTGCTAACTCCTACTCACTGACTGCATTCCATATCCATTCGTCTAATCTACCTATTTGTATGGGCACATCTCTCTCGTGTTTTAATTAGTCCAGTAGATTTATCATATCACATAATATTGTGCACGTATTATGAAAATAGGATAGAATCGTATGAAATATAAAGAAATTAACTGCTCCAACGGCGCGTTTGACGGCTTTCGTAAATTTTTCACACAATTTTTCCTCTCAACAACTAACCGCTTGACAAAACGAGTGCTTTCATTTTAGAAACGATGCCCAGGCTCTACCAGAATAGGTTGCGAAACTGGTCAGTTTCGAGTGTTCATTAAATACGTTTGTAATTGCACCGAGTGCCGGTGGGTCGGCGATGTTGCCTCGAGAGGGAAAGTAGTCGGTGGAGCGTGGCTTCCTCGCCGCTCGCCCGCTGCATTATTGCACTAGGCACCGGCCTCTGTAGTCTGATCACGGTAAAAGTACGGACAACACTACATGCAATACCACACGTCCTCAGCTCATTGGCCATTCAAAAGTGCAGCCATTAGAATGCCCAAGCCGTCGTTAACATCGGTAGCCATATGCTCAAGGACGTATTAATAGCGAGCGATGACAATAAGCGGGGACACATTCATCACGTATGCCTAGTCCTGTACCCGGCGCAATTGCACAATGCAGCTTATCTAGCGCATGAGAGCTAAGTAACAATTTATTGTCCCACTTTCTAGTGCGAGCGTTTTGTGCAAACTCAGACGATCACATTGACAATTATATCGGTGAAGTTTCAAGCCGATGGCTTGACGTGACATAACGAACGTAACACACGACCAACTTACATTCACTTGTAAGATTAAGTACACGCTTTATAGGGCGAAGGTCTAATCGTGATAACCGCTAGAAAACGCAAAATTATACTACTCATCTCTCTCACTCCTATAGTAGGTATATAGCTTTTGTGAGCAATGTGCAATCGAGAACGGTTGCACGTCATTACGTCAGCGGTGCACCGATCTGAGCGAGCGCATGCGTGGCGTAGGCGGCCTGTACTGCGCTGTACCTATTAGCTGCATTAGCCACCCACATAGTCCTCTGTCCACGGCCATAAATACATACGTGAATATCTAACATAATTTTTTTATAACAATTAAAACGTCAAATTATTATAAAATTTTACTAGAATAGGAACGTAGATTGATCGGACTTTCTTCAAGTCTGCCATAAACAATGTTAGATGTGCAACTTCAATCTTCAAACAATTGCTCCGTAGCCCTGTGGTCGGGGGAGGCGGTACGTGCGCGAAGTGCGCAAGGCCGCAGTATGACCCACTTGCGCCGGATCACCTTTGTTTCTCGCTTTGCCATGCAAAAGTAGACTTTATAATCAAAGTCATTACCGAGAGTTACTTTAAAACGCCAATATAATTAATACCTTCCAAGATGCTCAAGTTTAATGACAAGAATTATTTATGAACTGCTCCATTGCGAGGCAATTTAACTATTGACGTAATCGTCAAGATTTTTCTTATGTGCTTGGGGACTTGTCTCCCAAATTAATATGTTAGCTCCGACGTAGCTTACAAATCTCTAGCAATTCAAACTGTTAGCAATACAACTACGAGCTTTTAATACATAGGGCTTATATAACCTAGCAGCTTCACTTAGATCCTCATACCTTCATAAAAAAAGCTCTTTTTCGAATACACTTTAGAAAGTATATTAACAACGCAACCTACCTAAAAGTGTTCGGTGCTAAGCAAAATTTCTCTTTCACATAAAAATAGCATATTATTACGGCAATTAACTGAATCATGACAAAAACATAAAATATTCCAAATTTGATCGCGGTCGCGGTGCTACGAAACCTTACCACATCACTTGAAATTTTTAAGGATCATGTCTGATGTAAGATATAAAACTATTGAAATCACAAAAGGCAGTGCATTAATTAATATCAGACGTTATTTTTTTAAGGTTTTAAGGACTCTTGTCAGTGTAACTGAGGAAGCTCCCTCCTTTACCTGCTTTGTTTATATCAAATAGTATCCTATCCGTGCGTACAGTGATTTACATTAATGTTTTTTTTTTATAATTTAAAAAGAAAAATATTACTTAGTGACGACGCCGAATTGGCGCCGGTTCCGTTTAAATAGCGCAATTAAATGAACCCAAATATTGGATTCGACTTTTTTTTTGGGTAGGCATGTAGGGATTGAATAAAGATGATTCGATAGTAGAAATACTTTCCCAAGCTGGTTCCTTCTAATTCGTAAAGGAAACCGTAACGTTTTCGTAATGCATAATTGTGCCCATAAGGGCACTTGTTAAAAAAATACATTAAATCCGTTGTCTATTGTCAGACTAATTTGTAAAACGTCCTAAAATATGATAGAAATATCTTGTTCCATTCTGTATGTCCCAACCAATTAAGACATTCCCATATACATCTTCAATGCTATATGGGTATATAGCCCTTTACATATGTATATGCACTTGCATTCTGGAAAAGGCAATGTGCAGTTGTATAGATAATGTGCTATGTTTATTACACGTGCCATGTGACAAGGTCGCTTTATACGATGCGTTACGTCACGTCGTAATGGGGAAACTAACCGAGCAATTAAATGTACCTTTTCTTTTATACTAGCGAATGGCACTGGTTTCGCTCGGTTGAAATTGTTGTTGGTAAATATTGTCATTTATATGTTAACCTTTCTATCGGATCTATTCTATATATAGAAAAAAATATCTATCTATCGGTTTAACTGTATAGAACTTTGTGTAGTAATTTGTGAGTTAGATCCGCGGAGAACGACTTGCTTTGACTTTTTTTGACATTTAAATAATGATGAGAAAAATAAATAAATATTATTAACTTTTCATATTCAATGTTATAATTTTATAAGCGTAATTTCGTGGATTTTTGCAAAATATAAATTGAGGAATTATTTTGACATAGATATGTTAACAATTGTAAATATGTAACTCATCATAAAACCGGTATAGGTTAAAAAACTGGTTATTACTATTTATTCAGTGACGTTAACGTCAATAAAAACAAATAAAAGCAAACGTTTAGTTAATAAAAAAATGCAATCGCCACGCAATACTACTTTAATTCACGAATACACTAAACTTAGTATATTTAATCGCTACAGATTTTAACATGATCAATCATCTTATCAAAAACTTTAAATATTCGCTGCAACCAATTCTCTTTTCTGTTATTGCGCTCCAATACTTCATAACCTTTCCTTTGGTGTGTGTTGCAAATACGGTTTAATCATGGGTCCTTGCTATAACGTAATACGAAAGAGACTCATGTATATGCCGCATATACATCCAACTCTTTCGCACTCCAGTTTATGCTGCCGACAGAACATCGTATTAAGGGCCATGTTCTCTTGTGTGAATATCAATGCCTCTAACAGGTGCTTATCTTAAAAGCAACTTTTTAAGACCACTCCATAACAGGCCACTGCAGTTATAGTGGCATCTGTCATTATTTTTATCACGTCAATATTTAAATGTCACGCTTTCTCCTCGAGCACTTTCATTTTGGACATTTTGAAAACGCACAAAGCTTTCTTTACTGCTGGGCGGATCACATGACATTTTCCTTTCCTCGTTACGTATTAAATAATGAATGGCAGTAAATACATTTACACTAATTAATTCAGTACTACATATTACGCTTTTAATATTGCGTCTTGTTATTGATCGCCCAGCGAGTGGTGTTAATCGAATGACGATACGCAACGAACCGTTTATTAGAATAATAATTAGCTGCTAGGTCCCTCGAGTCCGTACAAATCAAATGCATCATTATGCATTATGCCCACGTGTAGACGTGTATAACATTACAAAATGTCATTTGCATTAAGTAGGTACTAACCTCATTACACTAACAAACCCTATAATGCGATTCTCCAATGCTTAAAGGATCTATGTACCAATATAAATTTGAGACATTAAGTGCTAAACGGCAAAGACGTTCCGTTAACTGTGAATTGACAGTATAGTGATGCGCCACCGTTAGTGAAGTCGTTATCGATGTTTTAATTACGCCTCGGAGTTCGTGCCAGGAGTGCGTTTGCAAAGCACGCTACAAGTTTGCGTTATAGCAAAGTTGACACTGTAAATGCACTATCTGGTACGACACCCCGGGGCGTGTAGCAACGCTCCTGACTGCCACACGGAATACCCAACAGTTCTATGAACAATAAAGTGCTTACCTACCTCTTTACCGACAGTTTTTTCAGTCGTTTTTATTTTATAATTTAGAAATATTTACGTTACTGTTCTTCTTCTTCTATTTACCGTTTATTTTTATTTTGTTGTTTTTATGTGAGATGTTTCGATAATTTAATTGTCAGTCATATAAAAAGGTTGATGAATCGAAATTCTCGCATGAAAGCTATAATTTTATTCCGTGTATGCTTTTATATTCGAATAGAGCCATCTAATTAGTTTCTTATATGTATTTGGCATAGTATATGTTAATTTTATGTATTAAGTATTATCTATGTATCGTGTTCTTATGTTTATATGATTATTTTATCTTTATTTCTTTTATGTGTTTTTGATTACAGCTTTCTTCGAGAATGTTTTGTTTTATTTGATTCATTTACCAATTCCAAAAGAAACTATCTACAATTATAAATCTTGATATATTAGAATAATATAAAGCATTTTAAATATGGAAAATAACAAAAGCATATTAAAATTCCCTGGTTGTTACACAACAACCAGGTAATTTTAATGATATGTTTGTTGGACAGGTTTCAAATAACATTCATCACAAAGCCCAATGGTCAATAGCCATTGTGGCTGCAGGTCTCTCGCATAGCCTTGGATACTCGTCGTCACCTCCCAGAATCATACTGCACACTATATTAGGTACTATAAAACTCAGTTTTATAAAACAGGTTGTTAGAAGGGACATAAAAGGAAAGTTAGCTGTTTAGCATAGCCCTCAGAATACAGAAAAAACCAGAAGCCGTTAACGCGCCCAATACTGAAGCCACAAAAACTACTCTAAAATAGAGTAGTTTTACGCGAACGCGACTAGTCACTCATCGCGCGTGATGTGCTTCACAGCTCCAAGATTTAATTAAATTATGCCTTCCTGTGTCGTCCCAACGTGTAAAAATTCAGCTGGGCTAAAAAAAAAACAAGATGGGATCACATTTCATACGTAAGTAGTGCATTTAGATGTTTTGTTAATTGATAATTGAATAAATTGTTCGGTCTATTATTGTCGTAAATAGTGTTGCCAAATATTGAGTTGCAATTTTCCCTAGAATGCAAACTTTTATTAGTTATTATATAATTATATGATAACTAGTAAAATATGCGCTATGGCACTCATTAGGGGAGGCCTATGTCCAGCAGTGGACTATTATAAGGCTGATAATGATATATTTTTTTTAAATCTACTTAACAGCTTACAAATATTTATACAGGGTTAATCACTTAGCGTGCTTTTAGGGGTATATTCTGTCTGTACATCAAAACAAACAACTTTTGTTCTGCTACTTACCTGCGGCCTACATTTACACGTTCGTTCATCAATGCCTCTTTTGCTGGCCGCTGTAGTAGTACTAATAACTAATAACCCTGTTTATGTTTAAAATTAGTAGGTAGTAATAATATTTTTAATTACCTATGTTTGGGTTTGTAGCAATCCGATCAGTATGTGGATTTCATTAAAAGTGTGTGTGTAATAGTATATCTGACCTAAACATTTACCCCAAAACGGGTAAGTAATGTCTGAGCTAGCAACATTACGCGGGTGGAGGTGAGACGGGTGCGGGGCGCAAGTTATGATTTTTGGACACAGCGCGCGGCTTGTAATTAGAGCTCAACGCGGCTTCTGGTTCTTTCTGTATTCTGAGGCATAGCCATATTAAACGTGGCTTGAACAAAATAAAACAAGATACTTTCGTAATAAGTCTCATGGCATATCTGGCAACATCGTTGCGGGTTCTATTCCCGCCCATGTAATAGTATATTTGTTAGTTGTATGTACAATTTTGCCATATTTATATATATCGCTCATGTCTATAATGTTGTCTGTACTTACTTTAGAGCTGGGTCTATGTGACATGCCCAGAATATTCTAGTTACTATATCTGAATCTCTTTAATTGTCAGATTTCGATATACACAATGAATAAATATCTATAATAAACTGGCACCAATGGCGCTGCAGCAGGAGTATACGTAAGAGTGGGTATTTTAATTGACAGCCAAATATCGGGTTCAATTCAAATATACGCATCTGCTTATTTTGGAACATATGTCCAAATAATAGCAATGCCAAGGATATACGTAGTTTCATTGAAAAAAATCGTAGTAGTTCGTACAAAATACTTTATTTAATCTGAAGACAACATTCGATTCAGTTTCTTATTATCTTATTCAAAATCACATCTGTGAGTGAGTGGGTGTGCACTGCACAGTAATCTACATTGATGCCGCTTTTATAAACCAACACAATTGGGAAAGTAGTGACACAATTACTATTGAGTATGCATCTGAAGTGTCAACCGTTGTCTACACGGCTTCAACTATATTGCCGACGGTATAATTAGAGTCACGTTGAAATAGCAACAAACATTGTTGCCTTCCCGTATTCATAGATTTGCACTATTCTCGTGCGGCCTTGGAGATCATACCGAGCTTTGCCACGACTGCCAGCACGGCTAGTTACACTTAGTAATCGTTCTACTCTGTTTCCTTTTTACATTATAATGCAAATATCATTTATGTATTTATTCATACCTATTTAAAAGTCATGACCTATTTTATATAGAAAGTCAATTTGGAAAGGAGATGTTTGGATAATTTATTTACCTCAAAAGCGACGACAAGAGAATTTTTGACGCTGATTTGAATAATAAATATCAATCGAAGAGTAAAAATATGCATCTAATTTGTTTTTCAAGATCATTAATGACTGTTAAGATAAATTTGATTAGTATACCCATATTTTAGGGCTCATTAAGTTCTCTTTAATTTACACGATTCATATTCCGCAAATATTGCATATTGTTTGTAAAACACTGTGGGAATATCATTAAGACTAATACTTAGTCCATTACGCACCCATTATTCAAAGTTTTTTTACGTAGGATTTCCGTCACTGCTTTATAACGCCACCAAATAACGAAACTTGTCTGTCGTTTTTCTAGTGTCATTAAATTAAATTCACTCAGATTTTTATGCATATCAAAGCTATGCTGCTTAGCAAATCACCACTGAAACCGCAAAGCGCGTAGGAAATATGATAGTACGTTTTTTATTTTTATACTATTGAGGGGGCCAGGAAGTAAGCGATCCGCCTGATGGTAAGCGGTTACCGCTGCCTATGGACGCTTGCAACACTCGCAACTTGTACCCTACAGGAATCTTTTCACACCCTTCCACGAATACTGTACTACTTTTATATAACCCTAGTTTCACCATGTATATCAGTTACAAATTACATTTGTTGGTTCACAGATTTATCTAGAAAATCTGAACATGCCATCTAAATAACTGAAAAATATTTTGTTGAGTGTCAAACGAGTTTTATGTACCTACAACGAAACGTAGTTTCAATCGATATCTGAACTCATCGATTGTAGGTCTTCCCTATTATAAAAATAAAATAAGTTAATGTCAAGGACACTGACGGCATAATGTAGAATAGAGATAGACTTTTTGCCCATCATCCTTGTCGCAATCACTATCTGAAATATGCCTAAAAACTATCCACTGAATTTTACAGAAAGTTTGAAACCTTGCTAACAACAAATAAATTATCTGAGCTACTGTGTGATGAAAAATGTTGATTGTTTTTTAATTATTACAGACCTACAGATCATAAGCAAATTTAGGTTAATATATAGGTACATTTTAATGTCACAAAACGGTTGAAACAGGTGTCTTTGGACTGAATGCAACCATTACCTCCATTTTACAGAAGATCGCAGTCAAATGATACTTACTACAAGAATATTATTCCTGTTTTAAGGTTTTAAATAATAGTAGGTAAACTCAGTTAATAGCAAATAAGACATATAAAATGTAGGTGTAGTTAAATAGTTATTAGCTTATAAGTTATAAAAGTATCGTGCCAGTGGGTCAAGACCGCAGTCAGGTCATACAGCCGGCCCGGGAAGCCCTACCATACCATGTGCCTTACTTTGTAATCCTATTTCAATATTGTATTCACACCTCATTGTTGAACAAACAAGTAGCAGAATTTAAATCTACACATACATTACAAAGAAGTAAAGTTTATAAGTAATAGTATTATGTAAGTACAAGTATAAGTTTTTTTTTCATACCATTGGGGGGCAAACAATATTGCAGTCCGTCTGATGGTAAGCTGTTGCCGGTCTATGGACGCTTGTAACACTAGGCTCGTTCACGACCCAGCGGGAATCTTTTCACACCCTTCTTGGAAAATTGCATATTCTGAAGCTTCACAACCTAAACAATATTTCATTTATTAGGGATGGACATTGAAAGCGGTGAAATACTGCCGTGTATCCCTGGAATCGGGTGAAACCGTGGACATAACTAGTATTTTATTATTATAATATCTTAAAACTCGTACCATGACGTGCTTTTGCCATTACTATTCCAGAGCGCGAAAGAGACGGCTTTCTAGACGTCATATACACCTGTACCTTTCTGGAATTATGATTGCCATGGCTAATCATGATAATGAAATAAATATACCCAGTATAGCTCGTATCATGCAGTACTAGGTGGCTTAAAACAAAGAGATGTCTTGTTTTGCTAACTAGTATCCTACTAATATTGTAAAAGGTTTGTGAGGATGTTTGTTTCTAGCTCACGCAAAATCTACTGAATAGACTTGGATTAAGTTTGGTACAAACAGATTATAAGCTGCATTAACACATGCGATATGTTATATTTCAGAAAATATAACTATTATCAAATTTTACGCGGATGAAAACGAGGTTCTTATTGTGTTCATCAGATAATAAACTTACACACTCAAGTTAACAAGAGCCTTTGGACGATGGATGGAATTATTGCCCGTAGTCCAAATGAAGGGATGGAAACATCTGAGTACCTTTCTGCCTAAATGTTGATAGAAGGGTTTCAGCTGGAACTTTTTATGTTATTTTAATTTTCTTGCTTTAAAATATAATTATTCATGTGTTGTTCGTTGTTTTATTTTCATTATCATCCTTTTTTTATCAACTATAGAATCTACTCATCATGCACAGCATTTACATATTTTGGTTTCACAGTTTACAAGTGGGATCTATAAAGAAGTAAATACAATTCGGAGCGCCATTCTTCGTCTTATATGTATTTGCAAATAAATGAAGGTCAACACCGCTGTTTGTAATAGTCTGTAGTATATGTATGTATGTATGTACTTCACCTAAAAACGTTTCCACGAAAAATTGTGCAAAATTCCGAATAATGGAAAAATACGACATAACCTACTTGTGATCAAGGATAATCTTACATACCTAAACTCCGTAAAGCTTGTGGTGTAACTAATGACTGTACTTAAGTTCAGAGTTAATCTCATTCACAGTACAGACGGGATTCGAACTTGCAATCTTTGCGTTACAAGCAACTACTCGAACCGTTGAGCCGTGGTGGCCCAGTGCCACGGCTTAACAAATAGTTAAATGCACATAGTTAGACTCGAAAGGAAAACTTTTCAAACAGACAGACCCTTTCGGAACAGTAGGTCCCAGTAATAAAACTCACTGATTTTGGAATACAAGTGTGGGCTTTCACAATCTATGGGATGCATTAGTTAACTGGTTTTAAAACCAACTGTCAAACTTTCTTAAGTTCCTCTAGTTCTGTTCGATGTAAACCAAAGATGTTCAATGGACAATTACATCCTTAGGCTAAGTGCGCTCGCTGATGCATGACACGTAACCTGTCTATCACATTTAAGATTGTGAAACTTCGCACATCGATCTTAATGCGCAGTGGCAACAGTGTTCTTGACAAATATTACCAGTCTCAAAGGTATTTACCATCTGGAACCATTGTATCAACTTCCACCCTTGAAAAAGCAGGAGGCTATCCTACAAATATTAAAAATGCGAAAGTTAGTGAGGATAATTATTCTTCTTTCACGCAAAAAATACTGAACAGAAGTTGATGAAACTTGGCACAGAGATAGAATAAGACAGGATGTATCGAGGAAAAAACTACCAATAAAATCAACGCGGGTAATACCTACACTAACTGCGCCTACGGTGAACAGTAACAGTTAGTGTCGGTCTAAATCGCTGCTGTGCGAGAGCGCACGAAATAAGAGTTTAAAATTAAGAGAAGTCTTACACGACGCAGCAATCACATAAACAAACGCTACGTGAATGTAAAATTGATAAGAAGTGTAAACTACTTTTACTTAAACCTGGACAGACTTTCACTGCGCATTGATGATGTTCTAACGGAGGACGTGAGTTATGGGCTCCAAATATGTCTTATAAGGCTTAGAAACGAATGCGTATGTATACTTTCTAATACGTAATTAGTAAGGTGCGTGACTACACGTGCAGTTGACTACCGAATGGCCGGATGCAGATGGGGACCGAAGACAAAGACATGATGAGACTTTTAACAAAAAGCATCTACACTTCTCTCTACAGTCGGCTTTGAAAATTGTATAGCTTCGTGTAAAGGATTGCGGATAAACTGTCTGCCATGAATGAGTGATATGCGGTAGAAACTACTTAGGTACCAACAGGCGCGGCGCATAAGATACGAGAGCACACAAGTATCCAAAAAGGGTGCTGAAGTCAGTGAGCACATTAAACAATAGAAAAGCTAAAATGTAGCTCTTGTTTTCATTCTATGCATATCCCATAATTACTAAATGCCCTACACACATGATCTGATAATGGGCACATTATTAGAGCATTAAGGCACAGATGCCTAGCTGGTTCTAAATTTGAGATAGCTTTTGTAACTCCATACAGCAAGAAATAACTTACAAACGCCCCGCTTGAATAAGCGATTACCCTAAACATATTACCTCTTGCACAAACAAGCTTATCTGAAAATGCAGAATGTGTATAGGGTTGAACAGACCCCTATAACCAAGCTAACAAACGCCTCACTAGATAAAAGAACGTACATACACGCTGGGTTAAGTTGGATATAACACCCGTCAAGTTACTCTGATTTTATACAATAGACCTAGGCTTTACCAATGCGTTCATTTATACTTCAAGAAGATTAAGTGACAGGTAAGCAGAAAGTGAAGAGCGCCAGTGCGTTCTAGATTGACACCACTTTCGCTTCGTTGTCATCCATCAGTCTCTTCATACGTGCTCGCCAGTGTTTAAGATTGTTCGATAAATTTCTCTGATCATTCTTCCTGACACTTTCGCATTGTACTTAAACCCGTTTGAACAACCTTTCTTCACGCATCCTTTATGTGTTACAGTCAACATACCATATCTCTTTGCAACTTTACTTTTTTATCGCATGGTATGTTTAAACGTGTTAATTACTGAATATAAACATACAATACATCATTAACACTGTAATTGCTCTGCAGTTTATGCACTCATCAATTATACTGTCAACTCGTAGAAAATGGAATGTCGTGTTACCTGCAATGATAATTTTTAGTGCATAAGCAGGCGCGCAGCCTAATGCTCTCTTCTGTGGTCCTCCCCCTCTGAGTTACTCCAATTACCCAGCGGGAGGAAGGTCGATACGACCGGTAGGAAATTTGAATGCATTCATGCAGTTACCCATGTCCTGCAATAATGTAGACGAAGCAGAGACATTATTTGTAACACTAAGAATAATTCTCTCGAACTCGATCATTGATATTAGTATTCTTAAGTGTTAGCTTAGTACACAACCAACAATACAGGACTCGTTTCATAGCAATGATCAGATAACCATTTACGATGTAGCTCATGTAGTCATTTGCAATGTTAAGATTATTTTATTAAACTAAGAACATTCATTTATACCTAACAACGAACTTGCATACGTTTCACAAATTCAAAGATGAAAGCATGACGCAAAGGTCGCAAGTTCGAATCCCGACTGTACCAATGAGTTTTTCTGAACTTAAGTACAGTGATTAGTTACACCACTAGTGAAGAGGCTAAAGTGGGTGTGTGGGTATTTATTACCTATACACCTCTGCCTACCCCTTCGGGGAACCTTGTGGGAAAGCGTGAGGATATCACGCCTTCCCGCAATATTATATTATATTACACTGCCCACGTCCTTCGGAAAGCGAAATGGAAAGCCGTAAAGGTATTTTTCTAACCAATCTTTTTTATTTTCAGGTATATGGGATAGGCGGATGCTACAGGACATTTATCTTGTATTTCATGACGTCACGCTGATCTGACTCTTCGATAGTGAAGTGAAGTATAGAGAAAGTTTCAAGTCAAATACCTTAGTATTATAATTACTTTATAGAGGAAATTTGCTTACTTATTGTGCTCCACTGCGAAGCAAAGATGTTATTCAAAAATAAGTTTGTTGTTTAGTTGTTAAGAGTTTTCCATTTTCAGTAATACCTGTCCAGTTACAAGCAAAGCATTAACGTCAGCTATTCCCGGGCCTGCTTCAGCGATCGGTGTTGACCTCCCAGACCACGTGACCCACCGACAAAGAAGCCATCATGGGATAGTTCCCTAACTTAATTAAGTATATTCATCCACAATAACAATATGAAGCAAGAAGACTATCGGCCTGCCAGTTCCATCGAGTTAGAAGTAACAAAAAATACCTTTTGTTTCGCGTTCGGGCCTTCGAAATGCAGTGTCAGTATGAAGAGGATATCAAGACGAGGAAGAACCAAATAGGGTAGACCGCGATGGCAGTGTGGTTAGCTGGTTGTTGTGCTGAATGCAACAGCCACTAACGACACTGCTCCTGCGTACGCCCTTACTCTACAATACACCGACTATCAAGAACATTCAACATCTGCCAGGAAGTCCGCATTCGACTAAAACTGTCAAGTAGTTTATTAATAAATACCTGGAACAATTCCACACAAATTGACCGCGTCCCAAGTTAAGCAAAGCTTGTGTTATGGTAACTAGACAACGATATATTTACTTATATAGATTGATATACACATAAATGCATAGGACATCAAAGACTAAGGTACAAATACTCGTGTTCATCACACAAATGTTTGCCCTCAGCGGGATTCGAACCCGCGACCTCAAGTTTCACAGTCAGGAGCTCTAGCCACTAGACCAGAATGTCGTCTAATCTATTTTATTTATTTTAGTTGCAGTGTATAATACGGTCACACGTCAAATCAGTGTCAGACTGGCTCGACGAGGTAGCGTTTGCCAGCGTGCGTGGGCTCTGTAGCGTTCCAAACTCCTAGCTATATGACAATGGCTTGTGGAAAGTCACCGGGGCCCTTCCGACGCAGTCCGACCCTGGCCCTCCATAATTGTGAATGTATCATTTACAATAATGTAATTATAAAACTGTAAAATTTAGTTATGTAAGTTACCGAATGCGTACCTACAATATAAAATTAAAATATAGGTAAGTATAATGTGTCAACTTTAAATGTTAATCTACTAATATGTAGATTAACATTTAAAGTTTCAATGTTTCTCCTGTCAAGGGTGGTTGACTGGGAGAAAATGCTTTAGCATTAAGTCCAACATTGTACTGCAATTGTGCATAAGTTTAAATAAATAAATAAATACCAAAATGAATGTGAAACAAGCCAGAACGGCTGAAATGAATTGGGAGCAATATCGATTAACAGAATATAGAGTAACTTTTTTGATAAGCAGTGTTTATCATAGTTTATTTAAAAAGTGTCACATTGAAGGGGCTAGGTAGTCTAGGTACTAAAAGACCACATAATAAATAAGATGTAAAATGGTTTGTTTTCACTAACATTGCAATATTGTCACATATACTGTCGCACTTGTTGTTATGTTTGTTGATGTTATAATCCGTTACAAAATTGTATATATATATATCCTCACGCCTTCCCCCAAGGGTCCCCGAAGGGGTAGGCAGAGGTGTATAGGTAATACCCACACACCCACTTACCGCCAGAGGTACATTAGGTGCCAACGTGACAGATGGCGAGTCTATCGCCGTTACTTTGTATTGGTTGTTATATTAGAAATTGAATTGTGCAGCGAATCCAGGATCCATTAGATATGTGATCATGAATGTAAGGCGTTTTTCATAATGCATGAGTTAATATAATTACGTAGGAACCAGCAATATGTAAATAAATATATAGAAGATCTGTAAATAATTAGTGTGATTAGTCACACCACGAGCTTTACGGTGAAGGAAAACATCGAGAGGAAACCTGCATACGTCTGAGAAGAAATTCAAAGGCGTATGTATAGTCGTGCTGGAGTAACGGCGATGGACTCGCCATCTGTCACGTTGGCACCTAATATACCTCTGGCGGAAAGTGGGTGTGTGGGTATTACCTATACACCTCTGCCTACCCCTTCGAGGACCCTTGTGGGAAGGCGTGAGGATATATTTATATATATATATATATATATATATATATATATATATTTATATATATCTGTAAATAATTACAATATCAATATTATCTGCAGTATATCATAATTGTTGGGTGTACGATTTATATTCCTGGCTACTCGTAAAGAAAATATGTATATCTATAATTAAAGTTAATACTGAATGTTCTTCCGGTATCGTTGCTGGAGCAGTCATGTCACTTATAATTACGAGGTTAGTTATATTTAATGCATCTTTGAGTCACCACCCACTAGTCATAACGTACGACTGAAATAAATATGCATTTACCTACATCAGGTGCAACTGTGGGATGCGCGCCAGCTTCACCGTGTCCAACAGATGCGTCTGCGCCTACACGAGCATAATAAAAATGTTCTAATTTATCCTCATTACTAAATGACTTCTGTTGTATATTGTACCTACATTGTTCTCAAATATATTTATTCATCGCACATGTCAAACACGTGCCAATTGCATATTATATATAAAGTAGTTATATGTGTAATTTGTAAGTTTGTACGAAATAAATTATGTATGTAGTTGCGATGTGATGAGAAAATATATTTTATTTGTTTTGTTCAATGCTCGATCGTCAATCCTTTCTGCGCTCCGACCCTAACTCACGTTGCGACAATGACAACGTATTTTTTTTATTTACAAATATATATCCCAGCATTCCACGATCATATTCGGCTGTTACCATGGCATAAAATAGTCTTTATCAGTTAGTTTTAACAATAAAGTAAGTTAAAATGTTGTGACACAATATAAATA
>JACCPG010008943.1:0-15446 GCA_016069955.1 Drepana arcuata
TTTTTTATTTATAGCCAATTGCGTCCCACTATCGATATAGATTGATATAGATCGAAATTTAATTTCATTTGTAGGTTTTGGAAGGAAGTTCCTTATTTTTTTATAAAACGTATCATGGTGGTGGTTTGATGGGACAGTCGCCTGCAACGTAAAGATCGCAAGTTTGTATCCCGGGTGTACCAATGAGTTTTTTACAACTGAAGTTACAGGGATATAGTCACATCACGAGCTTTATGCTGAAAGAAAACATCGAGAAATAACCTAGATACTTACGATTAAAAAATTAAAGACGTATGTATGTGTAGTTGTGCTTGAGAAAAGTGAAAAGTGGATGTGTAGGTATTGCTACACAAATATGCCTACACCTTCGGGGTAGCTTATGGGAATTTGTGAAGATGCTAGGTATATGTATGTATAAAATATACTTAAGTACCTATTCATGTTCAGAAAAACTCCAATACACGCAGCGGTTATCCGGTAAAAACAGTTTGATCGGATATTAAGTATTTATTCCTCTAATTGCTACAGTCGGAATTCAAACTTGCAATCTTTTTATTTTAGGTGACTACTCGAACCACTCGGCCACTACATACATACATACATATCATCACGCCAAGTCCCTAACGGGGTAGGCAGAGTGTATAGAGCGCCAGTTCTCTCTAGACTTATATACCTCTTTCGCTTCGTCCACATTCATCAGTCTCTTCATACATGCTCGTCGGTTTCGAGTACTCTTAACGTTCCCGTCTTTCAAAGAGTTTGCTACGTGCAAAAACGACCTTGCTCTCTCTCTTGGGCGGTTCTCTTAGAAGTATCTGCATCAGAGAGATATCTTCAAAATGTATGTCCGTCAGTCAGTAACAAACACGAAGACGCCAATGCGTTCGAGGTTAATTGGAATCTTATTTATTGTCAACCAAGTAAATTGTATACTTAATATATTCCAACGGAAACTTGTACAAAAGATAAAACACGACGAGTTTCTTCCATTGGCTTTAATGGTTCGCGCGCCGGTTTCGCATAATATTTACTGTCAGATGTGGGGGGCGTGTGTAGGCCAGGAGCTGGGTGCTACTGGGGCTACGTCAGATTTACTGTAGCACATTTTGAATAATCGAATGGCGTGAACGAGGATGTCAGTGTAAAGACGAAAAAAGGCATGTTATATGGTAGTGTTTGGACATGTAGAATGGGAACATACACAATGGGAATATAAGAGTACTCGATCGGATCAAGCGAAGGCGATCTGTTTAGAGTGACTGACTTTCTGCTCTCTCTAATGACTCGTTAGGGGACGGCGTCATAATAATTATGTGTGTATGTACACACATAATTATTATGTGTATACACGTGTACGAGACATGTGTGTATGTACAGACATATGCATGTATGGGTTACTTTTGATGATGCTGAATGTGAGAATGATATTATTTAAAAGTATCTTTGCAATTTTGGTTACAGTAAGTGTTATTTTGCATATTTAAGTAATAAATAATCGCTACCTAATAACTTTACCTACTTATTAATGTTACGCTTTTTAAAGGCGTAATGGCGCGTTTATGGTTACAATCTTTGTTAATATAAATATATTTGTAAATATTTTTAAACATCATATTGCGTAGTATTGAAAGTTTTTAAAAAATAAACCAATCCGATTACTATACAACTATCGTCCTTGAACTTCAACTAAAAAGACTTGTCATTTTCTCCCCCAGCTCTTGGTGTAGCATGTTTTTTCCTCCCGTCTCGACATGCTCAGACCACGAAGCCAGTCGCCCGTGAAGACACTGAGGGACATGTATCCTGCCTACTCCTAATGAAATAAATTACTACGCACACACCTTCACAACAACATAAGCCTTGCATTATCCAAACGAAACTAAACTCACAATCTTTGCCCTTTAAGTTTAATCTTGCATGCAGACCTGGTAAAGCTAAGAGGATAATATTAATATATACAGTGCACACATAGATAATGTATGTGAAGATTCGTGAGAACTCAGCATTACTATCTGGATAAATTAAGCGCGCGCCTGGTTACAGATGCGTTGTTTGTCGCTCCAATGCCCCGGGAGATATTGAGAGATAGGAAAGATGGATATATTAAAGGACTAAGTTATTATTATTGATGAACATAAAGTGAGATAGAAAGAGAAAGGATAGTCTGTAAGGATGTTTTTACCTCTTTCACGGAGAGCTACTGAACGAAATCGGATGAAATTTGGTACACTAGATATGGTTTATTTTAAAAAAAATACTACGTAGGCATTAATTTTTTATCGCGGGCGTAATCGCGGAACACTGCTAGTAGCGAATGAAAACGTCGTTAAAGAAGGTAAAACAAAGACTGTCTTTACAGAAAGATACATATAATTATGGCGAAAAGTGGGTGTATGGGTACTTCCTATACACCTCTGCCTATTCCTCCGGGGAACCTTATGCGAAGACTTGAGGATATATATTACGTAAGTATATGCATATTATCAAGCTGCGTTCATCACGGGGTAAGCAAGGAGAATAGACGCTCTAGACATACAGATGATCTAGACTCCAGCTAACCTCTTTCGCTAATTATTTCTAAATCAATGTTCGCATCAGGACTCGCCGGCGAGGACGGGGTAACACTACGCCATCTTAAGGTTCTTATATTAAGATTACCATTACGACGAAGGACAATATTGAGAGTAGCCTGCATACGAATTTTTTTTGGACTTTTGTAATTGATTAAAAGTCCCCGCGATGGCTACGGGCGGCTTTCATCATTCATCTTTTGTTTCTTGTATGTGAAATTTAAAGAAGTATGTTTATTATTGCTTGAGAAGTACCCACACACCCACTTTCCGCCAGAGATATATTTTAGATGCCAACGTGACAGATGGCAGAAATTAAATATGAATATCTCTGGCGCAAAGCCGGTGTGTTACAACACTGCCTACCCCTTCAGGGACTTTTGTGGGAAGCAATTAAGATGTATGCATGTTTCTTAAAATACCTGTGCTTATAAGTCAGACACAAACCGAATAATGTTTAAGGTTGAAGCCGGAGGCGAGATGACTCGTCACGCTTGGCGGAAGCGAGGGTTCGGTATACCTACCTCACAGGCTTTGTGCTCTTGTCTCGGGCTTTATATACTGACAATGGACGTGTCTGGATATTAACTAATGCATATTTTCTTATGTTTAACACTAGCGGCCCGTCCCGGCTTCGCACGGGTGGTTTTTTTTTTTTTACATTTTGGCATACAAATTATTTTTTCTTGCTATTAAAAAAGCCTAAAATAGCCTTGCTATTAAATATATTAATCAGTGATAATGTAGCATTCAAATGGTGAAAGAAATTTCACCAGACCAAACAGAGAACAAACATACTTACATACAAATCTTTCCTCTTTATAATATTAGTATAGATCAAAACTATACTTATTTTATGTTGTATGGTAACTCTCGGTAACGTGCATCCGTTTAAAAAGAAATTCAATGACGTATGTAGGTATAGGTGTGCTTGAGAAATGACGATGTACTTGCCATCTGTCATGTTGACACCTAAAATATACATAAATATCTGCGGCGAAACCTTTGTCTGAAGAAAAGAAGGTGTGAAAGTGTGTGCCAGGATATAAAAATAAGTATTACATTTATGAATACAAACAAAAATACACAATATTTTTGTTAAATGACCAATTTCACACGCAATTCTCGGTGAGTTATAAATACATTATTCATAGCAGCCGGCTTAATTGGTAACAAAACATCCTGAAGCAAAACGGAACGACGCCGTCAATTTATCATTTATTAAGGTGTACAAGACTTAGGTATTAATTAAGATATAATTATTATTTAAGTATATCTGGTCTAGTCAAGACTCAAAATCAAAATCTTCTAGTACATAAGAGACCCAGGGTCTCAGAGACTTATAAATATTACGTATTAAATATATCTCTGGAAGAAAGTAGGTGTGTGGGTTACTACCTATACACCTCTGTCTTTGGGGGCTCTGCCCTTGCTGCTTCGGGGGCCCTTTTTTGCGGAGGCCCCGGGGCTCGGCAAACTTGCACTGTTAAGGGCAGCTCGACTTATGCATTAGGTACTGGTTCGCGACCTATGGGTCTGATCTTCAAGCGTAGTAACGATAGATATCAGTTATAGAGAATACGCGCCCCACTATTCTTCCCTATAGTTTATAGTGTAAGTGTGCAACCTTCCACTAAAGTTTGAGTATTATTGGTACACACTGATTACCTTTGAGTGCACACGCACACTACAATTGATAGACTCGGGTCATACTCCCCGCATGCCGTGGCCCTCTCGACTAGCAATTGGGCGTCTTCGTGGATGGCCCTAGCTGTAACCTTCTATGAGCGAACGAGCTTACAATGTACAAAATATGTCCATTTACAAACGACATAACACCTCGCATTATGCAGACAGTTAACCCATATAATAATTAGGTTCATTATTCGTTTACGTTTCTGAACGCGAGCCAGTGTAGATAAAAAATATTTTTGTGTCTAATTACATATTCCGCGTGCTTTTTGTCACGCGACCGTCGTGTCCAGTATTTTTTTCAGAAATATATTTTATATCTATGCTGCCTTGACAATTAATTTTCCATTGTGTTGACATATTTTCTTTTTCTGGCATGTTTGTAAAGCTGGCAAAAGTCACACTATACCATTGATATGGATTTGATGGAACATTATTTTTTTCCATCAATTCTCATTCCTTCTATAAGTTCCTGGTTAGTGGTCTATAAATCTGGAGAGCCTGGCCTTCTATCTCTGCTTAGCCCGAGAGACTCGGCAGATGTATGTATGTAATATTTTTAAAGTATGTATTAATTCCGTGGTGGCCGACTGGTTCGACTTGTTGCCTGGGACACAAAGATCGCAAGTTCGAATCCCGACTGTACCAATGAGTTTTTCTGAACTTAAGTACAGCGATTAGTCACATCACGAGCTTTAAGGTAGGTAGACTCAATAATATATATATATTATTGAGACACACCACGAGCTTTACTGTGAACATCGAGAGGAAACCTGCATTCGTCTGAGAAGAAATTCAAAGGCTTATGTATAGTCGTGCTTGACTAACGGCGATGGACTCGTCATCTGTCACGTTGGCACCTAAAATATATCTCTGGCGGAAAGTGGATGTGTGGGTATCTACCTATAGGTACACCTCTGCCTGCCCCTTCGGGGACCCTTGTGGGAAGGCGTGAGGATATATTATATGTATTAATTTTCGTTTCCGAATCATGGATGTAAGAACAATGAAACCGTTCTATTCATCGTGATTCCACAAAATTCAAAATGGATCCCGAGTAGGATACCTAAAGACCTTCGTGCCAATTATTTAGAGCAAGAAAAAAAAACAAACAAGATGAGCAATGGTCATTGGTGGACGCGATGTTGCCGTTCTGGCATCCCGCCGAGATGCGCAGCACGCGTCTCCGTCCCACACAGCGCATTACATTATTCCATCTCTTTTCCTACATGTCCGCAGGATCGTCTCGCTTGAAGACGCAACAGAGATAATTTTATCCGAAGCTTGAGTCCAGCTTTAAGTTTGGAACGTTCTCTTTTTAAATCGATCAGCCAATGGCGGGAAAGCTTAACATTTATTCATATTTTACTTTCTTTTGTTGTTTTCTCTTAATAGGTGCATTTATTGATGGTGAAAATGTTGCATTTATCGGCTTTTAACGTTACGAACGATAATGGACAGTAAGGCTATTTGATCTGTCGCGAGGTCACGAGTTCAGCAAAGGTCAAGGTTGCGTATTCTCCATTGTTTGAGAGACAAAAAGCCGCGAATTACTGTGAGTTTTTAACCAAGAGTTTTTTTTTAATTTTTAGTAATTTCCTTAGATCTCCGTCATTTGTCAACCAGTTAGGGAAGCTCTATTTCCCTAAATTTGAGAACTTATTGGTGGAAAAAAGCTGAAATATAAAATAGAGCTAAAAATTTTGTTATAAATTAATTTTTAATATTGAGTACCTATCACAAACAAGATAAAAGAAAATAATTTTCGTGTTTTATAAAGAATTGCAGAAGACATTAGGAGGAATGGAGACAGGGTAGGAACAAATGAAGGACAGAGCTTCAGTTGCACCAATCTGAGTCTTAATCATAAACAACTCATAAATAAATCAAAAAAAACAATGACAGGTCATGTCAATGCAGCAGCCAACCAACGTAATGGATTCATCAATGAGTTCTTTTTTTACCAGACATTGTTATAACGCAGCAACGGTCGTAGCCCTCGCAACTGTCTCGGGAGAAATGTACCGGGTGGTGTGTCAGTAGTCGCGTGCGCATCGCTGTGGTAGAGTTGGCAATACAATAGACAGGATATAAGGCTTTTATTAATTAATATTGGCTCCGAAAGCTCTTGAAGGATTTTTTTACCTTTTATTTGATTTTGAATAATCATAATATTTAAGGGTAATTGTTTTACAATATATAGTATGAAGAGACTGATGAATGTGGACGAAGCGAAAGAGGTATGTAAGTCTAGAGAGAACTGGCGCTCTATACTGTCTGCCTACCCCGTTAGGGCCTTGGCGTGATGATATGTATATGTATGTTTACAATTATTGAAAGGTTTGTGTCATATTCCTGTACTGCTGACAGTGTGTTAGCAAAGTTTCAAGACGGTCAGTTGTGTAGTTAATAGGTACTTCGGCGTGACGGATACACTTTATAAAATATATTACTTACGATACATAACATACAATATAATATAATATTGGACCTTATATAATAATATATAATATATCCTCACGCCTTCCCACAAAGGTTGCCGAAGGGGTAGGCAGAGGTGTATAGGTAGTTCCCACACATATAGGACTTTAATAATGTATATACTATTTTTATAATAACGTACATACATCGTCTACAATATTTTCGTTATTACGATATTATAAAATTCAATAATTATTCTTAGCTCTACATCGACAGGTGCGCGGGCGCACGTCACCTTTGAGAAAAAATGGCGGCGTGAGGGAGAGCGACCCTTCACTGACACGATCGACTTTTTACCGGAAAGTTAATCGTACTGATAATGTATTGTTAAATATAACATTCGATTGTTTCAACTAAAACTAAAATGGTCAGATTGATCTTCAAAAATTTCTTCTTAAATTAGAAATACAAAAGTGACGGTGACGGAAAACATCGAGAGGAAATCTGCTTAGCTTAAGAAGAAAATGTATAGTCGTGTTGGGGACAGATGAAGACAGGCATATTATGTTGGTTTGAACATAAAGATAAAATCTTTCTTCACTCAACCTGAGTGAAGAAATATTGACGGAACAGATATATATATACAAAGCGAAAGTGCGCGCAAGAAGAGGCAGAGGAAGGCCGCGTTCCAAGTACTTAGATCAAATCTATTGCACACTGAAGGATGGGAAAGTCACGAGTACTCAAAACCGACGAGCTTGTATGAAGAGACTAATGAATGTGGACGTGAGGTATGCAAGTAGAAAGAGCTGGCGTACCCTCTCTGCCTACCATACCAGCCGGCGTGATAATATGTAATGTATGTCTATGAGGACTCTTGGAAGGAAGGAAGGAAGGCAGGAAGGAAGGTAGGCAGGAAGGTTGGCGTGAAAATATACCTATACTATTTGAAATCCTGATTAGAAATGTAAAATGGATTCATATAGAACGTATTCCACATACAACCTCACTTATCTAACACAAAGGAAAGTCTTCTACAAGATAGGGGAAACATAACACTTCACTTTTACGAGTATGATCGCCTAACGAGGCATCGTACACTTAGTCGAGTCTTATATAGACTAACGGCAAAGCTATCATTGCAACTGATTAACCAAGCACGCCATTTTCATTAAGTATTTTACGTAAGCTATTGTGTTTCCCTGTCACCCAAACGTTGGGCATTGTACAGGTGACTCTCACTTTAAAATATAGTAAAAGACAAAAATATACTTAATCAATGATATATCTTTACGCTTTCCCACAAGGCTCCCTGAAGGGGTAGGCAGAGGTGTATAGGTAATACCCACACACCCACTTTCCGCCAGAGATATATTAAGGTGCCAACGTGACAGATGGCGAGTCCATCGCCGTTACTCAAGCACGACTATACATAAGCCTTTGAATTTCTTCTCAGACGTATGCAGGTTTCCTCTCGATGTTTTCCATCACAGTAAAGCTCGTGGTGTGACTCAATAATATATATGTAATATTTAATCTTCACGATTAAACCTTCGGGAACCCTTGTGGGAAGGCCACAAGGGTTCCCGAAGGGGTAATCAGTTGTGTAATATCTACTTTTCGACGGAGATATATATTTAGGTGCCAACGTGACAGATGGCGAGTCGATCGCCGTTTCTACGCACAACTGCACAAACAATGCACTTCTTTGAATTTCTTCTCGAACATATGCAGGTTTCATTTCGATATTTTCCTTCACCGTAAAGCTCGTGATGTGACCAATCACTGTAGGCACTTAAGTTGAGAAAAACTCTCCGTTACATTCGGGATTTTTTACTCAAATCACTGATATCTCTCGACACCTACTGTCATCGAAAACGCACGTAGCGTGTGTCGTGAAGTCATGGGGTCGACGTGGCCAGCTGCTCCCCAACATGCGTCAGGAATATAAATTATAAATCGTCATTTCGTTCCTGCTACTTTAGTACATTATCGTGACCATGTAGTTTGTGACTTCGAGCAGAGGAATATATGGACGAAAAGGTATATATGCTTTTGTATCGATAGCATATGTATGTATGTATCAGCATGCCGTCTCCCTCACGGGGTAGCCAGATAGAGTAGAGCGTCTGTTCTCTCTAGACTTAGGTAGATACATTTTCGCTTCGACCACATTCATCAATCCCTTCATACGTACATGTCTTTCGATACTCACGACGTCTTTCGACACTGTTGACTTTCGATAACAAATTGTAGCTTAAGTCTTTAAATTTGATGTCTTTTCTTGCACAATAAAGATCAGAAATTGTATAAGCAGATTGTTTATCGCCATGAAATCTACGGTGAAGGAAAACTTTGTGAGGAAACCTGCATACATTTGAGAATATTTCTAAAAACGTACACATATTTGTTGTACTGGAGAGGCAGAGACGGAGAAAGAAATTTAAGTGCCAACGTGACAGGTGCCGAGTCCCTTTTCTCAAGCACGCACTTTACATGTACATATTTGAATTTCTTTCCAAGCGTATGCACGCTTCCTCTCGATGTTTTCCTTCACCGTAAAGCTAGTGGTGTTATTAATCACTGTAAGATCAGAAAAACACGTTACTTCAGTGGGGATTTGAACTGGCAATCTTTGCGTTGCAACTACTCGAGCCACCCGGCTATCGCTAGGTACCATTGTGACAAAGTGTCGTGTGACATAATTTATAAACATTTACTAAAGAAAAGAGCTAATATTTTGCGAGCAGTGATCTTCCACACCAATGTTATGGGCTCAGCGCGTGCTGAAATCCAAACAGCTCTGAAAAGAATGACTTATTTAATATAACTATTCATATTAGAGCCGTGGTGGCCGAGTGGTTCGGGTAGTCGGTCGGAAGATCTTTTTAAATTAGAGTTTATGAGTACCTTGTTGAAGGAAAGGTAGAGGGGAAGAGAGGAAGACCAAGATTAACATTCATGGGTCAGATCAAGGAAAAAGTGTCTCTCGTGACAAATAGGGAGGTCAAAGAGGTTGCGTTGGACAGAAGCAAATGGAAGGGACTGCATCAGAGACGCCGACAAGAGCCCAGCAAATTTCCTTAATGATCAGTTGAGTAGTTAAACGTGTTATAAACAAACAAATTCATTATACATTTATATTATTAGTTATATAAAGGTATAATGAATTTACGCCGAGCCCGACACCGGGTAGGCAGAGGTAGTAGACAGTAGACATTTTGCATATGATTTCTTTGCATTATTGTCTGTTGTGACACTACTTGAAAGTCTTTTTAACCACCCAAAATAATTAAAACCAACAAGCCTAGAAAGATATCGGGTTGTCTGCAAGTCAGTGGGCCATCACCGCGCGGGTACTTCCGGCGGGGGGATAAAAACCTCATTTCCGGCGGGAACCCTTCCGTGGGGAGGCACTTGTCGTTGCCATGGTGATTTTATTGCAGTACGTTCGTCGGGTAGGTTTGCTTCCGATTGTAGGGGCATTAGGTGAACTTGAAGTATATATTTCGTTGACAATATTGAGATATTCAAATGTAAATAAATCCTTCTTATATTATAAACTTGCTCTTTCTAAAAATCATTTCATTAGTACAATTTTATCTAGGTTTATTTTTGGAACAAAATATATCTACATTTGTTAATACGGCTGGTCGGAAAGAAGATGTAGTGACAAAAATTGAGAAAGGTATGCTGAGATGGTTTGGCCATGTCGAGAGAATGAATGAAGAACGATTGACGAAGAAAGTGTATACCTAAGGTGAGTGTGGATGAAAGTGTTGGAAGGCGTAGGCGGACGTTTCTAGACCAAATTAGGGACGTCTTGAAAAAGGGTCAGGTCAAGAGTACCCTAAACCGAAGAGCATGTATGAAGAGAATAATGAAAGTGGACGAAGCTAAACAAGTATGTAAGGATCGTAGCAAGTGGAAAGAAGTGGTCTCTGCCTACCCCTACGGGAGAGAGGCGTGATTACATGTATGTATGTATTTGTATGTTAATACGGCAAATAATCCATCTGTGCCCTATTTCATTCAATTCCGTTCACACTTTCTGGCGTGATTGAGTAACAGACATCCATACATACATACATACTTTCGCAAACTTTAGCATATATAATACTAGCGACTTCGTCGGCGTGGACGGCTTTTTATCTTTCGTAAACATTTTTTTTTTCAATAAAAAGTATCCTATGTTACTTCTAATACCTCCAAGAATATGTGTACAGAGTTTTATAGTGATCTCTTAAGTAGTTTTTACGTGAAAGCGTAACAAACAAACTTACATTCACATTTATAATATTAGTAAGGTTACAAACTGAGCCCCGCGGTTTCAACTGCGTAAAATCAATTTGATTTGTATTTTTTGTCATTAAAAGTATCCTATATCCTTCCCAACACCTTAGAGAATATGTGTACAAAGCTTCATGATGATCGGTTTAGTAGTTTTTACGTGAAAGCAAAACAAGCAAACAAACTTCCATTCATATTTATAATATGAGTAAGAATAGTAGTAGTATAGAGAGAACTGGCGCTCTATACTCTCTGCCTACCCCGTTAGGGACTTGGCGTGATGATATGTATGTATGTATATAGGGTGCGAATGACTGTGAGGTTGTGTGTGTTCTTTTCTACTCTAAAACTACTGAACGTAATTAGATGAGATCTGGCACAGAGATTATTGACTGGATACCCTATAGACCCTATGCGCGAGGGTGATTTATTCCAGAAAAAGTAAAATATGCAATAAAAGTTTACGCTGCTGGACCCGCGCGGTATAGCGAGTTATAGATAAGTAGTTTTGTTCTACAATTTATATGTAACTTCAACACGTGTGTGTCTAGTAGTTATGGTAACCACTTACTCAGACCGTATATTAGATTTATTTCTGAAGTGCCCGTGCCCGCGACTTCATCCACGTGGATATAAAAGTTATTGTTTTGTTTCTAAAATAAAAGTAAAAAGTAAGCCTAAGTTACTCCTTTTTACATAAGCTGTCTGCCACTGAAAGTCCCGTCAAAATTGGTCCAGCCGTTTCAGAGATTAGCCGGAACAAATAGACAGGCAGTAAGCCAGACAGACAAACATTTATTTTTATTTTGTATAAGTGCCGTGTATACATTCATATGCATTTAGTAAAGAGCGGTTATTGTAATATTACAAACAGACACTCCAATTTTATTTATATGTATAGATAAGGTCCTCTAAGGGTAGGCAGAGACGCCGTCTTTTCGCTGGAGATACATCTCTCAAGCACTACAATACATACGACTTTGAATTGCTTCTCAGACGTATGCAGGTTTCTTCTCAATATTTTCCTTGACCGTAAACCTCTGGGTTTGACCATTCACTGTACATACGTGATATTCAAAAGTTCAAAGTTCTAAAGCCATCGTAGACCCCAACAATCATTCCACATCAGGGGGTAAGATTGACTTTTCCATGCAATTCGTTACACTAGGGTGGTTTATCGATTTGTTGACAGAAGCAAAATCAGACATATGAACTAAGGGTGCTTACCTATTGTTCTATCGCGCATGTATAATTATATATATATTATAATTTAATTTATTAATAATACGTGGTTAAACAGGTTGGCACATAAAATATATCTCTGGCGGAAAGTAGGTGTTTGAGTACTACCTATACACCTCTGCCCACCCCTTCGGGGACCCTTGTAGAGGGGTGTGAGGATATGTTATTTTATTCGCAAATAGTTGTAAATAAATACATCTAGGACATCCAAGACCAAGGTGTATTTGCTCGTGTTCATCACACGAATATCTGCCTCTTGTGGGAAGTTAATCTTTTGTAAGTTTTGCAACTGCTTCAGTCGAGCAGCTCTTTTTGTATTATCTTCATAAATTTCTAAAACCACCATCGATACAACACAAGTTAACGCAATAAAAAAATATTATTGTTGACGTTAAAGCTGAAGAAAAAAGTCAATAGGACTAAAAGCCTAGTATCCATATCTATTCAAGATATGGATACTAGGCTTTTAGTAAATTTAGTTAATTTAAATATGTAAATAGTCAGTTAATCAACCCGTAACCTTATTACTCTAGCCTACAAAAGATAAGCTAGAATCGACCATTCGACTCAACCTTTTCTTTCGATCCCGACGAGGTTTTGCCGATAAAAGCACTCAATTTACAAAGTTGCTTTCAAAGCAAACAGTATACAATATACCATGAATTTCAGACAAAGCCCGCCTCTCTTCTGAGAAGCAGTGCGGGGTTGCCATGGCAACGCGTCGCATCAACACGACGCACACATACACACGTGTGAATATACAGGTGAACTGGTTAGGGTGGTGTTGCACCGAGACCAGAAACTCGAAAAAATCTTTAATTATTTGGGCATATTGTATTGTAACAACATCGTAGAGTATTACTTTGATATTTTCACTGATAAATTTGTCCAAATGAACATCCAAATATGCGAACACCGAGGCAACACGCAAGTGGTACTTCGGTATAGTGAGCGTAAATAGGATACGGTAACCGCTTCCAAAAAAGTGCCATTCTGATATTTATTTAATTTTAACTCATTAATATTTACACGTTAAATTCCCTCACGAAATACATTATACATACACGCTCTACATTTCTATGTATATCTTGTAAGGGATTCGGCGTAATGATACGAAATGTGTAATACGGCGTATGTGACATGCGAAAGTCTGGTATTATTCCTACCAAAACAGGCACGACGGCTCCCCCTGTGTCCCCACAACCTCTCCCACTAACATGTGTGAGTGTTTGAAGCCAGTGTTTATCTGACGTGGCCACGTCACCGATGTCCTACGCCGAATGTATTCACTACAGGTAAAAAGAGCCGTGGTGGTCGAATGGATCGAGTAGATGTCTGCACCACAGAGATTGCAAGTTCGAACCCCGACTGTACCAATGTGTTTTCTAAACTTATAAACAGTCACACTACGAGTTTTACGGAGAGCAAACTGCATACGTCTGAGTAGAAACTCTAAGACGTACAGTCGTGCTTGGGAAGCGGCGATGTAATATCTGTCACATTGGCACCTAGAAATATATCTCCAGCGAAAAGTGGGGCTGTTATTACTACTTATACGCCTCTACACCCTTCGGGAAACCTTGTTGAAAGGCGGGAAGGTATATACAGATACAACACACGTTTTGAACAATCCATCTATATATATTATTTAACTGTGGAAGAATTTACCTCTAATATGAACGCGAAAAGGAAAACGCAGATATTTTCCTATTACTTAGACAAATATTTTAGTTACTTTATTTCAGTTAGCATTTTTCAGTTTTATATTAAAATTTCGTTAGTTTCCTTTCAGTCCGAGTCCTGCCTGCCAAGTGAGAGAGACTTCTCCAAGATGGTGGGCTTCTGCAGTGGCGTCTGGACTGTTAGAACCCCGTCTCTTGAGAGCGAAGAGATCACAGACTCGGGGTCAGTGCCCTTGGGCAACAGGAACTCTCTGTTATACTCCCTCAGGATCGTAGACGTGTCTGTCTTCTCCTCGTGACTGGCTGTTACCATGAGGATATCATTCTGGATTTTCACTTTTATCTGAATTGAACATATTTGTTTTAATTAAAGCGATTTCACTTGTTGTATGGATTATATGTCTTGTGAGAACATGGTACTTTTAAGTCTAAAATGATCACGAAAGAAATGCCATTGAAAGATAGAGATAATAAAAAAATATACATAATATGAATTTCTACAAGAGTCCCTGAGGGCAGAAGTCTAACAACATTCAAAAATACACCGAGATGCCATGTCAATTTGATGGATGGAAGGCAAGTCTATCGCCGTTTCTCAAGCACGATTAATACGAACGTCATTGAATAGCTTCTTAAACGTATGCAGGTTTCCTTTTGATATGCGTATTCAGCACAAAACACGTGGTAGATCACAATTTTAAACTTTAGAATAAATCATTGTTACAGCTTTAAGCCAGGTTCAAACAATGAGTTGCAATCTGTGTTGCAGTCTCTGTTTAAATAAGTGAGGTAGTAATACTGGCAGTCTCCGACCGAGCAGAACCTTCAACTGTCACAGCAGTTGTTTTTACGAACAGTACAATTTCTCTGCGTTGCAGTAAAGTTTTGAAAATAAAGGTAAATTTATGTCTATGTTCCAACTATGTTCTCTCTCTGGCTACCTTTTGAAGGACCATGTTCTGAAGTCAAATATTGGTTGGTAGAGATTAAACTATGCTTTATACTGGACTGGATCACTAGCAACAGGCAGACGCAAAAAAAGGTGTTGACGAAAATATTTCTATCAAGACCGGGAAGTAGGGAAGGGTTTTTAAGCCGAATGCCCTAATGCTGCTTAGCGTTAGCGTTTAGCTAAGCGTTCTCTCGATACAAGGAAGATTTATGCAATATCAAAATCTAACTTCTCTTCTCTAATCGATCGGACGCTCAAGGACGGGAACGTCAAGAGTACTCGAAACCGACGTGCATATATGAAGAGATTGATGAATGTGGACGAAGCGAAAGAGGTATGTAAGTCTAGAAAGAACTGGTGCTCTATACTCTCTGTCTACCCCGTTAGGGACTCGGCGTGATGATGTGTATGAAACTTCTCTAACCTCATCAGGAGCAAATTGGCTGACATCAAATTGTAGCTTCAAAGTCTTTAGTTCTCCTTCCCCCTGGATCAGAGGGGAGCTGGTCAGTGTCTCCCAGTTGGCTGTAGGGTTTTCCTTTTGTGACGACGTCAAACTAGTCTGCACGGTGGTGGTCTGGCCGTACAATCGCACCA
>JACCPG010008945.1:0-23575 GCA_016069955.1 Drepana arcuata
AGATTAATAATTAATTAATAATTAATTCAATAGAATCTCCAGTTTCATGTTAGCTTTTATGAGTCCCCTATGTCTCTGATGGGCAAAGGTTACATTCTTCCCATGTGTATGTGCCATTTGTCTCGCCATCTTCCCTGGTAAAAACAGAACAGAGGGATAGCAGGATTCTTGTGAAATAAACTTAAACTCAGCCAATACACTTAAATAATACTTTATTTTATGTAACAGGATCACAGTCATATATTTAACAATTATATATATACATCAAACATCACATTTATAGTATTTCTCGTAAACATTTGGACTTCATAGAGCTATTTATTTTTTATACATCTTGATGCCCCTCAATGGTCTCTAAAGGGGTAAAACCCACACCCACTTTCTGCAGGATATAGGTATTTTAGGTGACTATGACTATGCATAGACTTAAAATTTCATCCTAAACACTCCTGGTGTGACTAATCACTTACGTTCAGAAAAACTCATTGATACAGTCAGGATTCAACTGTAGCAATGACTATCGCATGTTTGTCGTGTCGTTCGCAAGCAACTGCTCAAACCACTCAGCCACCACGGTTTTCATAAGCATAATTAAATAAGTAATACCCTAGTTCCTTGGACCAATACATATATGGAAATATTTGAAGAAACATGATACTCAATGGACTTTGCACATCGTCTCATTATCACTATATGCTCGATATAATGATGTGAGCCACAAAGATTAAGGATGCAGGTTTCCTCTCGATGTTTCGTTTGACATAATGCTTGTCCCTGACTAATCCCTGTACTTGAGTTAAGATGAAACTCTATGGTACTGAGATTAGAAAATGCAATTTCTTCTGCTTAATATATTGATCTGTATATGGGTGTGGGGCTTAGGGTACTATCTACACCTCAGCCTACCCCTTCGGAGACCCTTGTGGGATATCATTGTATATTTTAATGTAATAATCACTAATATGTATGTATGTAATAATCACTATGGAGAATGAATGAAGAAATGCTCAGGAGAGCTCTGGTGGTGCCATATGTTGATCTCTTAGATTCTTGTACATACATACATACATACATATCATCACGCCAAGTCCCTAACGGAGTAGGCAGAGAGTATAGAGCGCCAGTTCTCTCTAGACTTACATACCTCTTTCGCTTCGTCCACATTCATCAGTCTCTTCATACATGCTCGTCGGTTTCGAGTACTCTTAACGTTCACGTCCTTGAGAGTCCGATCTATTTGATCCAGGTAGTTGGAACGTGGCCTTCCTATTCCTCTTCTTGCACACTCTTTTGCTTTGTATATCTGTTTCGTCAATCTTTCTTCACTCATCCTTTCTATGTGTCCAAACCAACGTAGATTCTTGTTATATGCAATAAAATCAATTTTCAGTCATTTGAATTATTATGTACATAATAATTCACATAATAATAATATATTATTATATATTATTATTATGTATAATTAATTGGGTGTGTTGTTTGTCAGTGATCTGATCTTCTAATTTCTTGATGTAAAAACATCTTTATTTCTTAATAAATATTTTTATTTCTCTTTTCTTTCACCGACCAACTTATGAAAGAAGCGAATATCATTGACACCAACTGAAAAGAAAAGATAATTATAATAACCTCAGGACAATTCCACACAAATTGTCTTAGTCCCAAATTAAGCAAAGCTTGTACTGTGGGAACTGGACAATGATATACATACTTATATAGATAGGCAATTCCACACAAATTGACCTAGTCCCAAACTAAGCTAAGCTTGTACTGTGGGAACTGGACAACGATATACATACTTATATAGATAGGCAATTCCACACAAATTGACCTAGTCCCAAACTAAGCTAAGCTTGTACTGTGGGAACTGGACAACGATATACATACTTATATAGATAGGCAATTCCACACAAATTGACCTAGTCCCAAACTAAGCAAAGCTTGTTCTGTGGGAACTGGACAACGATATACATACTTATATAGATAGGCAATTCCACACAAATTGATCTAGTCCCAAACTAAGCAAAGCTTGTACTATGGGAACTGGACAACGATGTACATGAAGAATAATAATGTCCTTTTTAAAGATTAAAAAGGACTTGCTTTATGAGCAAATGAGCTTGAGGTTAGCAAGTGTGCATGGCTTACCTCGACTGCAACAATGATGACCAGAACAATGGCAATAGCTTCGCCGAATGTGTCAAAGTAATCGCCGACCAGATGGGTACAGCCGTCGAAGCTGTTGGCTCCCGTGCATTGGTTGTCCACTGGGTTCTGGCAACAGGACGCTGGGATGGCCTGGGACATGTTCTGGTAAGAAGAGGGGCCGGTGGTGCCGCAGCATTGGAACTGGAGAGAAATAACATGTTTTCCTTAAAGCCCTGGTGACTGAGTGGTTGGAATACCGACTGTGCCAACATTTTTGCACAAAGATTGTTGTATCAGCAGATCAGAGGGGTATCACTTACATTCATGGGTATGTTTTTGTTTTTATTCCACAAGAATGGCCATCATGGCCCACCTGGTGGCAAGTAGCACGTATTTACGCTCACGATACGAATGTATTACTTGCGCGTTGCACTGTTCGGAGAGTTATAGTATAGTGTGTTGCGTAATAGGGCTGGTTCTTCTGTTGCCAACACAATATGACAATACTCCCCCTTCCCAAAGGTATCGTGTACATACACTATATATACAGTGTAGGCTAGAGCAGTGGGAGTCTAGGCTGCCCAGGCAGAACACCTATCTATATATACATAACGGGTTTCCCGTTCGAAATTGTATCTGCCTGACTGTGGCAGGACCTCCACCTTATAGAAGTCCGTAGACAATTAACACAATTTTTTGTTTTGTGTTCTACGCGGTGAATAAGGTCTCCAGTAATGAGGTCTTTGGGGAGGGGTGGGATTGTTATATTGTGTTGGCAGCAGTGGCATTAGTCCTATCATGCTGCCACCACAGTATCATTCTCCGAGCACAGAGTGGCAACGCGCAAGTGTTATTTCGGTATCGTGAGCGTAAATAGGCTACGGTGACCGTTTCCCATCAGGTGGGTCGTATACTTGTTTGTCACTCTCATTGTATAAAAAAAAATACTCCCCCTTCCCAATGGTATGGTGTACATACAGTGTAGACTAGAGCAGTGGGAGTCTAGGCTTCCCAGGCAGAAGACCTATCTCCTCCTAGCTCCTCCCTAAGATATTCCATTGTGGTGGTCGAATAGTCCCATGAAATCCTCACCAATACTTCCATGACGTTGAAGACTGGCCGCATGTTCTGGTTGTTGAAGGCGGAAGAGATCCACCCCTCGACAACGTTCTGAATGTCGTTGAGGAATGTGAAGAGCACCACGGCTATGTACAGCTTGATAGCTGCCAGCAGTGCCATGAATACTGCGTACTGGAACAGCAAGTAGATAGTTATTCAGGGTGTCTGTCTCTCTCTCAATAGAACAACAGTTGGCTTCTAGAAGTTAGAACAGTACAGTGATTAGTCAGAAATATCGAGCAACGTTTGAGAAGTTCAAAGAGTGGCATGTTGGCTCCCAAAAGATATCTCCAGCGAAATGTGGGTGTGCGGTACCTATACACCTCTGCCTACCCCTTGTGGGAAGGCGTGTCGACGTGTATAGTAGTGGCTTGTAGCTGTTCTAAAGTTTTATTTATTTATTACTAGTAATTATAATTTTAGCATGTATGAAGAGACTGTTGAATGTAGACGAAGCGAAAGAGGTATGTAAGTCTAGAGAGAACTGGCGCTCTATACTCTCTGCCTACCCCGTTAGGGACTCGGCGTGATGAAATGATTATGGTGATGATGATGAAAATTGTAATTTATATCATACCGTGATCAACATCCACCGTGATTGCCTGATGGCTCCGCAGCACGCGAGGAATGCGAGCACGAACACGAACGTTCCTAGCACCATGAGCGATATTGGTAGGATCTCCAGCGGGAGCAGTTCGAAGATGTCTCTCAGCTGAACGAACACCGCCACTCCCAGTCCCAGTATTGTGAGACCTGCAAGCTATAAAAGGCATTCTGTCATTGGTTGTTTGAGTGCCAAGCTCCAGTTGCTGGCGTCTTAACCAATGACCACAACACTTCTTGATAAGATGAACTATAATTTAAGATCGTCGATGCGTGCGCGATCGGTAATTGTCGATTTAAGAGAGTGACTACTTTATTGTACAGCTGCGAATCTTGGGTATGTCAGAGGGAGTATCTAAGTAAAATAGCTTGAATGCAGTTGAGATGAGAACTCTTCGAAAACTGTGCGCAGTAACGATCTTAGATCGAATCCGCAATGAAGAGATTCGCAAATCAACAGGCGTGAATGAGGGCGTGATTGTAAAGATGATGAAAAGCATGTTACGTTGTTTTGGACATATAGAAAGGATGAGTGAAGAAAGATTGACGAAACAGATATACAAAGCGAAAGTGTGTGCAAGAAGTGGCAGAGGATGACCACGTTCCAACTACCTGGATCAAATAGATCGAACGCTCAAGGACGGGAACGTTAAGAGTACTCGAAACCGACGAGCACGTATGAAGAGACTGGTGAATGTGGACGAAGCGAAAGAGGTATGTAAGTCTAGAGAGAACTGGCGCTCTATACTCTCTGCCTACCCCGTTAGGGACTCGGCATGATATATATTATGAGAGAGTGAACGGTGACGCGGAGCATTGAGGAGTGGGGGCCCGATGTTGACCGCCGCCGCTCAATGTGACGTCAGTAACATTGGTGCTGCCAGCGGCGGTAAACGCTTACGATTAGGCGGACTGTATGCTTGTTTTCCAGCTAGTTTTATAACAAAACAATGTTGTGTCTTTCGGGTATAAAACGTATCCTTTGTGTCAGCTAGTTGTCTGGCTGTGTGCCAACATTCATCCAATTCAGTTGTGTAGTCATTGCGAGAAAGAGGAACGAAGAAACTGCCCCATTTATAACATTTGTTGGACAACTGTCTGCTCAGATTCGCTCGGGCACCTAAGCCATTTCTGAATCCACCTGACCACGTACGAGTTGTAATATATGTATATGTATATGATCAGTTTGTCTGAACTTAAGTACAGTGATTAGTCACACCACGAGCTTTACGGTGAAGGAAAACATCGAGAGGAAACCTACATACGTCTGAGAAGTCATTCGATAGACGTATGTGTAGTCGGGCTTGAGTAACTCGCCATCTGTCTCCCTTGGCACCTACCTAAAAACCTCTGCCTACCCCTTTGGGTCCCTAGTAGGAAAGAATGAAACTTTTTACTATTATTATAAAGGCGAAAGTTTGTAAGTTTGGATGTTTGCGGTTCCTTCACGGCAAAACAACTGAACAGATTTGGCTGAAAGTTGAAATGGTGATGGCTTATACCCAGGATTAGGACATAGACTACATTTTAATTCCGAATAATTAAAAGTTCTTATATTATAATGTATGTTGCTCTTTCACGGCATAGCGGCTGAACCGATTCTAGCAGGAAAATACATAAGATACTTTTTCGAACTTCACGCGGGTGAAGCCGCGGGAATAAACTAGTATATATATATATAATATTAAATACATGTTGCGCCATGAGGTTTCATTGACATATAACTTTACTCGGACGTTAATCCAGCCAGTAATCGGGCTCTGTGCCAAATGGCATTCAATTCCGTTCAATAGTTGTAGTATGAAAACAAACATCCTCACTCTCGCATTTATAACAATTAAGTTTTATACAAAGCGAAAGTGTGTGCAAGAAGAGGCAGTGGAAGAGCACGCTCCAACTATCTGGATCAAATCGATCGGACGCTCAAGGACGGGAACGTCAACAGTACTCGAAACCGACGAGCATGTATGAAGAGACTACGGGTGTTTATATGTATGTGCCTGTGGGAAGGTTTGCAGTTATAATAATTAAACTGTATACTTACAAGGAATACAAGATTTGCAAGGAATAAGACATATTTCGCGATGAACTCGGCGCAACACATTTTTTTTATATTTAATCAACTTTTTTTAATGTAATCAATCTATAGCCTTGCACACTATAGCACTGCAATAGATGGTCTGCCTTTTCATATCAGTAAAAGGTTCGAAGCGATAAGATTTAATTCTATACTATATCCCATTAAGGGACTTCATACCACCAGTGCCCAGTGCGGGGCGGTGGACTTCACACACGGCTTTGATACTCTTCCCACACGTATGCAGGTTCCCTCACCATGTTCACACACACATCACTCAGGCTCCGTGCCACAGTCCACCAGTGCCCAGTGCGGGGCGGTGGACTTCACACACGGCTTTGATACTCTTCCCACACGTATGCAGGTTCCCTCATCATGTTCACACACACATCACTCGGGCTCCGTGCCACAGTCCACCAGTGCCCAGTGCGGGGCGGTGGACTTCACACACGGCTTTGATACTCTTCCCACACGTATGCAGGTTCCCTCCGGGCCACAGTCATAATCAAATGCGGTGTTATGTTCCCTTGGCACTGTGCTGGTAGCAGGTCCGTTGTTTGGTTGTACAGGTCACAACTATAATGATGAATCTGTATGAAACACCATTATCGTGATTCATGTCCTTATCAAACCCGATAAATATATTATCTCAGCATGTATTTATGTTTTCGAAGAAAAAACAGAAATGTATCAAATTTTAGCGTAGATACCTTGAAATAGAATTTGACGGCCGTTATGTTTTGAGCTCCTAATATGCAAAATATTTCGAGGGTTCGATTCCCTCTATCTACACTAATATTATAAAGAGGAAAACTTTGTTTGTTTGTTTGTTTGGTTGTAATGAATAGGCTCAAAAACTACTGGACCGATTTTAAAAATTCTTTCACTGTTGGGAAGCTACACTATCTCCGGTGAACATAGGCTATATTAAATTGGACCCGATAGGTGGCGCTGCGATCGAGTTTCAGGAATTTAACTTTTTCGACCGGGCGAAGCTATCCCTTTCTGTGTGTCTTAAGGTGGATTCGAGAATGGTTTAGATTTACAATTGGACCCGATAGATGGCGCTGCGATCGTGTTACGGACAATTTAACTTTTTCACCCGAGCGAAGCTGGGCGGGACAGCTAGTATTAAATATGTATGTATATCGTTGTCCAGTTCCCACAGTACAAGCTTTGCTTAGTTTGGGACTAGGTCAATTTGTGTGGAATTACCTATCTATATAAGTATGTATATTGTTGTCCAGTTCCCACAGAACAAGCTTTGCTTAGTTTGGGACTAGGTCAATTTGTGTGGAATTGCCTATCTATATAAGTATGTATATCGTTGTCCAGTTCCCACATTACAAGCTTTGCTTAGTTTGGGACTAGGTCAATTTGTGTGGAATTGCCTATCTATATAAGTATGTATATCGTTGTCCAGTTCCCACAGTACAAGCTTTGCTTAGTTTGGGACTAAGTAAATTTGTGTGGAATTGCCTATCTATATAAGTATGTATATCGTTGTCCAGTTCCCACAGTACAAGCTTTGCTTAGTTTGGGACTAAGTAAATTTGTATGGAATTGCCTATCTATATAAGTATGTATATCGTTGTCCAGTTCCCACAGTACAAGCTTTGCTTAGTTTGGGACTAAGTAAATTTGTGTGGAATTGCCTATCTATATAAGTATGTATATCGTTGTCCAGTTCCCACAGTACAAGCTTTGCTTAGTTTGGGACTAGGTCAATTTGTGTGGAATTGCTTATCTATATAAGTATGTATATCCCTGTCCAGTTCCCACAGTACAAGCTTTGCTTAATTTGGGACTAGGTCAATTTGTGTGGAATTGCCTATCTATATAAGTATGTATATCGTTGTCCAGTTCCCACAGTACAAGCTTTGCTTAGTTTGGGACTAGGTCAATTTGTGTGTAATTGCCTATCTATATAAGTATGTATATCGTTGTCCAGTTCCCACAGTACAAGCTTTGCTTAGTTTGGGACTAGGTCAATTTGTGTGTAATTGCCTATCTATATAAGTATGTATATCGTTGTCCAGTTCTCACAGTACAAGCTTTGCTTAGTTTGGGACTAGGTAAATTTGTGTGTAATTGCCTATCTATATAAGTATGTATATCGTTGTCCAGTTCTCACAGTACAAGCTTTGCTTAGTTTGGGACTATTAGGTCAATTTGTGTGGAATTGCCTACTATATAAGTATGTATATCGTTGTCCAGTTCCCACAGTACAAGCTTTGCTTAGTTTGGGACTAGGTCAATTTGTTTGGAATTGCCTATCTATATAAGTATGTATATCGTTGTCCAGTTCCCACAGTACAAGCTTTGCTTAGTTTGGGACTAGATAATTTGTATGGAATTGTTCCAATGTACATACTTACCATATCATTACGCCGAGTCCCTCATTGGGTGGGCAGGGAGGACCAACCACCAGGGTACCAGCTCTCTCTACATTTATACCTCTTTCGATTCATCCACATTTATCAGACTTTATACATGCTCACCACTTGGTTCAATTGATTTGATCCAGGTAGTTGGAACGTGGCCTTCCTCTGCCTCTTCTTGCACACACTTTTGCTTTGTACATCTGTTTCGTCAGTCTTTCTTCACTCATCCTTTCTATGTGTCCAAACCAACGTAACATGCCTTCCTTCATCTTTACAATCGCACCCTCGTTTCGATCCGGCGTCACTTGCTTACAACGCGACTCCGGTAGCTAGATTAGGAATATTACATTCTTTAAAGAATAATAAATACTGTTATTATATTAAATGTAATCGTCGACATTAATCATTTAATCTTTACGATCGAGGCTCAAGTATGCCTTATCAATGTTATAGTCATGTTTGGCGATAAGATATTGTTGTTGGCTAAATAAATGACTCATTTGACAACTTTGTGAGGATACCACCCTCAAAGAAAAATCTATATGTATATAGTTTATTAGAAACTGCAGTTTTATAGTCTTCTCATCAGAAAAATCGAAACAGCTTGCAAGTTTGTGTTTTGTAAAGATTGTCAGAGAAATGTAACTAACTCTCCGAACACAGAGTGGCAACGCGCAAGTGATATTTCGGTATCGTGGGCGTAAATAGGCTACGGTAACCGTTTTCCATCGGGTGGGCCGTATGCTTGTTTGCCACTTTTGTTGTATAAAAAAAAATGTCAAATGTCTTTAATAGTGAATATTATGAGGTACTCTTCACTAGAATAGTTATTAAGTTTAATAGTTTAAACGACAATCAACATATATTCCTAAATATACACATTTTTCTGATAATCCTTACAAAACATAAACTTGCAAGGTGTTGCGACTTTTCTGATGAAAAGTATTTATTTTTATTTTTATTTATTATATTAAGTATATTTGGAATGGAATATCCTATTCCAGGTATCCCCAAAGGAGTAGGCAGAGGTGTATATGTAGTACCCACACACCCACATGGCGAGTCCATCGCCGTTACTAAAGCACGACTATAAATACGCCTTTGAATTGCTTCTCAGACGTATGCAGGTTTCCTCTCGATGTTTTCCTTCACCGTAAAGCTCGTGGTGTGACTAATCACTGTACTTAAGTTCAGAAATCTATTCGTACAGTTGGGATTCGCAATCTTTGTGATGTAGGTTACTCGAACCACTCGGCCACCACGGCTCACATATTTGGATTTGTGTCGTTTAATAAGTGTTCCCTGGGTACCTTTTATTTTTTTAAATAATAAATAATGTTTATTTTTATTTCCAGTATAAAGCAAGAAGCTGATGATACGAGAACGGAGTCATCCTGCGCCGCATTCAACGTAACCGACAAATACCCATTCAATGTGGACGTCAAAACAGAACCACTAGACTATTTACCTGTAAGTATTTATACTATGTACCTTATTTATACACTGTACCTTGATTACACTATTTTTAATAATAATATATCCTCACGCCTTCCCACAAGGGTCCCCGAAGGGGTAGGCAGAGGTGTATAGGTAATACCCACACACACACACTTTCCGCCAGAGGTATATTAGGTGCCAACGTGACAGATGGCGAGTCCATCGCCGTTACTCAAGCACGACTATACATACGCCTTTGAATTTCTTCTCAGACGTATGCAGGTTTCCTCTCGATGATTTCCTTCACCGTAAAGCTCGTGGTGTGACTAATCACTGTACTTAAGTTTAAAGTTTACTATTTTTAGGGAATCTAATGATCAGTCTTTCGTATATTCATAGCGATCATTCTATGTAGCTGTTGTTTTATACGAAGTACCTGATTATATAAATACATACATACATATAATCACGCCAAGTCCCTAACGGGGTAGGAAAAGAGTATAGAGCGCCAGTTCTCTCTAGACTTACATACCTCTTTCGCTTAGTCCCCATTCATCAGTCTCTTCATACATGCTCGTCGGTTTCGAGTACCTGATTATATTTATTATTATATATGTGATTATACAATGTACCTGCTTTTATACAAAGTACTTATTCATAATGAATTTTATCTACTTTGAGACACCCACAGTCAAATATTATGTTATATGACTAATGTGGCTAATGAGCAAAGAAATGCAAACATATATTGACACTCCTAATTTAGCTAAGTAATGTTAAAGATAAGTAATAGCCGCTATGGGGGTGTAGTTCGAGTGGTTACCTGTGCGACACAAATATCGCAAGTTCGAATCCAGAATGTACCAATGAGTTTTTCTGGACTTACGTCCTGTGATTAGTCACACCAGAAGCTTAACGGTGAAGGAAACCTGCATAAGTCTGAGAAATAATTCAAAGGCGCATATATAGTTGTGCTTGAGTCACGTGGGAAGGCGTGTGGATATATTATTATATTATGTTAAAGAAATATCGCATTTCAGGATGATTATGGCCTCCCAACTGGTGGATATATAGTGGACCAGCCTCACACTTCCTACTCGGACTCCTCGTATGGTAAGCACATGACTGGTGACTGACCAACTTTGAGACTGATTGTTATCCCTCGTTTTGTCAGACAGGATACTAGTCTATACTAGTATTATAAAGTGTCAGTGTCTGTCTGCTTGTTTAAAAGTACTAAGTTTTGGAAGTACTAACCGTTAAAGTATTTTGTATATGGAGGGACTACTAGGGAGAGTAGTCATATTAAGGTCAAATACTTTCAGTGCTTAGTGTTTCGTCATATCTCCGTTACAAGATATAGGTACAGTGAAGAGAAACATCGACATGAAACATGCATATATTGGCGAAAAAAACAGAAACGACGATAGACTCGCCTTCCGTCATTATGGCACGTTAAAAAAGGGTCTATGTACATTTTCTGGTACCCATGTACCAAACACATTTTTTTCGTAAGATAAAAATCTCGATTCGACCCACATTATTTTCCAGATTTGTTCAACCGCAACGGAACTAACGGGAAGTACAACTGTCCAGTCTGCGGCAAGGGCTTTGCCAGCACGAGTAACGTACAAAGACACCTCCTTTTACACAGTCGGACAAAGATAAATTGCAAATTTTGCAACCGGCAGTACTCTAACGCCGAACAGCTCGACAAACATGTCCAGAGCAAGCATAGCGAGGACAGAAAGTATCAGTGCCCTGATTGCGAGAAGATATTCAAATCCTCCTCAAACTTATTGCAACACAGTCGGGTACATTTGAAAGTCAAACCGTTTCATTGCGAGAAGTGTCTCCGTACCTTCTCCGTTAAGTCGAACCTGCTAAGACACCAGTCGAAGACAAGGTGTAAAAAGCCAATGGACAGGCCGCTCATCTGTCACGTCTGTCACAAGGAGTTCCGCAGGGAGTTCCTGCTGAAGAGTCACCTGAGGAGGCATGATACCGAGAAGCCCTTCTTCTGCGACCATTGTCAGATGAACTTCAAATACAAGAGCACCTTGATCAGGCACATACAAATACACAACGGATTGAAGCCGTTTGCCTGCACCGTTTGCAACAAGACCTTCACACATTCAGGTGAGTTAGTTTTACGTTTTGTACAATTGTAGCTTGGTTTGACTCTGTTTTTGAATATTGAATGAGTGTCTGGCATACGCAGAAAGAAAGCCACCTTTTTCTCGGTGATAAATTTATAATTAACCTCATTTATTATTAGTCATATGTATTTTAAAACTTTTATTTATCGTCCAAATTAGCCAATTAATTAATTACCACGTTGTTGTGCAAAGTTACAAAAATAAATAAATAATATTCCTAATCCGGATACTGTTTATACAGATAGTATAAAAAAAAATACACATTATACACAGTATACACATTAAGTATGTATATATTTAATTATTAATGTTAATTTGCTACAGTTTATATTGTATATATTTAGTGTACCCTATGTAGTGCACGACACAGTATATACATAGTACAGTATATAAACAGAACAGGGTACCGTATATATTATAGGGCGCAGCGTTGCTCGCTATCTTTTTGAGTTCAGGGTAACTGTACCCTCTATTATCAAGTATAATAGAGGGTACAGTCTCTAATACACAATGTCTATATATCACAGGGTACAATACATAATGCAAGTTGATTTATTGATCATAAATAATACATAGAGCAATCTATACAAATATTATAAAGAGGAGAGATTTGTGTGTTTGTATGTTTGGAATAAACTCAGATACTACTGTGCCGATTTGAAAAATTCTTTCACCAAGGCTATATTTTCTTTTATTTCCACCCGTGCGAAGCCAGGACGGGCCGTTAGTAAATAATAAAATGTGTTAAATGTCCGCCGGCAGGGCTGATCAAGCCGCACATGCGAACACACACAGGCGAGAAGCCCTACAAGTGCACCTTCTGCAGCAAGTACTTCGCACACAAACACAACATGCAGCGACACGCCATCAGACACACGATCATTAAAAACCTCGTGTGTGAAGTTTGCAACAAGAAGTTTCCCAAGGAGAGCCGCCTGCGCTACCACATGAAGATACACGTAGATCAGAAACACTTTTCGTGCACCGTCTGTCCCAAGAAGTTCTCACACAGGCAGAACATACTGAGGCACTACAATAGGAAACACCCAGGTGCCACCTATGATAGCACGGAGACCGACGCCAGTGTTGCCAGCAAGGTGTGGGAGGCTGTCGCTCAGAAGAAGTTGGTTCTTAAAGGTTACGAGTCGCCGGAGGAAATTCTCGGGTGTGTTTAAGCATGTGAGTGGAATGGGGAGTACAGAAGTGGGGGACAGGTAAGGTACGTACTAGATACTTGTACCCTCATTCAGTCACTTAAGCATTCGTGTCTCAAGTAACTATACTAATGTGGAAGTTTGCTTTGCCTCTGGAACTTGTGTGGCGTGAAGATATATAATTTACTAATTCTGTATTAATTACAAGGGACACGAGAAATGCCATTTGACTGCGACTATAGCTAGTGCCATTCACGAAGAAGCGCCCCACTATCCTCCCCTATAGTGTACAGTGTAAGTGTGCAACCTCCCACTAATGTGTGAGTATTGTCGGTACACACAGATTACCTATGAGTGCACACGCACACTACAATTAATACACTCGGGTCATACTGCCCGCATGTCGTGACCCCCTCCACTAGACATTGGGGGGGCGCGTCTTGGTGGATGGCACTATCTATATCTCTGTAATCTGTCCTCATGATGTATGTTAGAAAATCCAAATATTGTTCGTGAGCGAATTACTTAACCTTGTTGTACGATTTCGCTTTTATAATTGAAGAATATTTAGTTTGCAATCTTTGTGAGACAACTAATGTTATATGTTGAAAATAAATTACAAATATCAAAGATTATTCGTTGAAAATTTTGCTTCGCTGTTTGTATGTAAATGGTAATACATATTGGTAAAAATAATAAAGTTTTACGAGTTAATGATAAACTATATAAATGATATTTAATGTCAATATTCGTAGACTAAATGTATCTTTCAAAGTTGCTATAGTTGCGTGGTCATTCGCAATGGATTGACCACTGGTTCGAAGCAGACCGATTAAGCGTCTCACACCATAAGCTTTACAGTGAAGGAAAACATCGAGAAACCTGCATACGTCTGAGAAGACATTCAAAGGCGTATGTATAGTCGTGCTTGAGTAACGGCGATGGACTCGCCATCTGTCACGTTGGCACCCGATATACCTCTGGCGGAAAGGAGGGTGTTATTTGGATAATACATATATATATATATATATATATATATATATATATATATATATATATATAAAACCGTAATTGACCGAGTGGTTGCCTGCGACACGCAAAGGCCGCAAGTTCGAATCCCGACTGTACCAATGAGTTTTTCTAAACTTAAGTACAGTGATTAGTCACACCACGAGCTTTACGGTGAAGGAAAACATCGAGAGGAAACCTGCATACGTCTGAGAAGATATTCAAAAAGTGGGTATTACCTATACACCTCTGCCAACCCCTTCGGGGACCCTTGTGGGAAGGTGTGAGGATATATATATATTAGCGTCCTATTATAATTTATTTGAGTGTAGGAAAATACCTAGTTAAGATTACCATGAGTAACATTTATTAATAGGATTAATGATTTAATACAATGAGTCTCAGAGAGTAAGACAGTTGTACATAGATGGGACATAAAAAAATAAAAAATAAACTATAAAAAATATTTCCAAGTGATTCTCTCAAGTGACTCCCTTTAATAATGTTGTCATCTTTGGAGCTATGTTTTATTGCATCGTCATGAGGATATATTTACAACACACTAGAAGACAAATGGTCTATTTTCTGAGGCATACTGTATTATATATATGCTAGCATTCAAATGTAGCACTGGTTATGTTAACTGCTAGTTGTAATATTATGTTTACAATAAACGTAATTAATATCGTATTATATTCGTCTTTTGCCCGTAATGAACCCATATTAACGTGATCCGGTGGTTTAAGTCACACCACGAGCTTTACGGTGAAGGAGAACATCGAGAGGAAACCTGCATACGTCTGAGAAGAAATTCAAAGGCGTATGTATAGTCGTGCTTGAGTAACGGCGATGGACTCGCCATCTATCACGTTGGCACCTAATATACCTCTGGCGGAAAGTGGGTGTGTGGGTATTACTTATACACCTCTGCCTACCCCTTCGGGGACCCTTGTGGGAAGGCGTGAGGATATATATATCAACGTGATCCGATCCCTTGAACAGTGCCCCATACCGTCTCCTAGTTATCTACTAACTACGGACTAATCAGATTGAAATTAAAAACCTATTGTTTTTATATCATAATCAAAATATTAAATATTCAACGCAAGGGACACAGGGAACACTTATTGAACGTCACATACTTAATATAAACTAAAGTTACCACAGTTTACAAGAAACAAAAACCTGATAGGAGAAGAAACGGTGAAACAAACTCCCCGGTTTTCTCTTTTAACATTTGTTCCCTTTTACGTAGGGGTAGAAAAAGATTAAACTTACATATAAACTCTGTATAAGAAGAGCAATTCATTGCCATTCATGGCCATCGTTCAAATAATCTGTATGTTGTATAATAAGCTCATATTACAACAAGAGTGGCAAACAAGCATACGGCCCACCTGTTTGGAAGCGGTTAGCCTATTTACGCTCACGATACCTAAGTATCACTTGCGCCACTCTGTGCTCGGAGAGTTATAGTGTGGTGGCAGCATAATGGGACTAATCGCTCTGCTTCCAACACAATGTAACAATCCTCCCCCCTCCCCAAGCAGCTCATTATTGGAAACCTTATTCACCGCGTAGGAACACAACACAATAAATTGTGTTATTTGGCTACGGACTTCTATAAGGTGGAGGTCCTGCCCCAGTCAAAGATACAAATTCGCACGGGAACCCACTATGCCCTACCTCTCTTAAACGTTAGAGACGCCGTTGGCACCTATTTATATCTTATCTCCAGTAAATTTTGTGTGACATTTGTGTGAGCCTATTGAGGAAATCAATAAAAAACAATAATAATGACACAAAGACTTTAATTATAAAATATACCATCAGCTTTATTAAGTATCGAAGCGAGATAATTTCTACACGATTAGGTATTATGATGTGCGTATCGAAAAACTTATGTAAATTTAAAAAATACACTTAGGTTGAGACACACGAACGAAAAAATATTATTGTTGTATATGCCTAATGATTTGAAAAGAGTAACCATGGAGTTTCTTGCCGGTTCTTCTCCATGGAAGCGACCAACCCGAACAGTGCTTCTTTTTCGACGTTTTATAAGTGCCCATCTGGGCCTATGTGAAATAAAAAGATTTTGATTTTGATTTTTGATTGATTTTGACAAAGGCACCTGTGTGTTACCTGAAACAATTTGCACAAAAAACCTTACAAAAAGTAATAGTATAGTTTATATTTCTTTAATTTTTATATTTTATTGAATTTTCCTAAAATTATTTTTTCAATAATGTCGTGATTTTAATGTTTAAAAAGTTTATTTAACGGATACAAATACTTGTCTTCATTTACACGTGCCTTATACAGAATACAGAAGTATCATAATATCGTTAATGGTCAATGAATATGTTTAATTCGAGTGAAAAAATACAATAATAAAAATAAAATCACTAAAATATATTCGAAATAATCTTAAAATTATAGCACAATATTTTATTTAAAATAATATTTAACTCAATATACAAATGGACGGATATAATAAAAAAAAATCAATGTCTATTTTAAATTCTAAACACTTTGTACCATGTGGGTTCATACATTACAAGATAATATGACCTTAAAAAGCCTCCAAATTGTACCCTGGTGATAGACGAAGGCTTTGATTCAAGCCATTTTGACGTTTGCCTTTTGCAGACCTAAAACATCTAGTGAACATTTATGGATTCCTTAACACACGTGTTTGCGGTATTTATTGATTATTTAATAACAGAGCCCATTAAATACACCAGTAGTCTTCAATAGATATGAAAGATAATAAAATCTCAATAAACTTTCTGACTTTGTCATTTGGACCCTCACCCTGAAAATTTTATTCATAATGTTTAAATGTCGTTACATCTGCCCTTTAATAATTATAGTTTTCGCTGAAATTCAACAAGTATTTAGATTAGATCCTTTTTTTAAGTTTTAGTTTCTTCACGGACTAAGTTTACTTTTAATAAAAATTGCAAATGTCAATTTATATTTGGCGCCAATTCGGATGTTAAGGCGAAGTCTCCATTAAGGCGAAGTCGTTTGTGACTTTATACCTGAACAAAAGTAATATGGAACGTCCTGGAACCACCCTTGTAGTTAATTATCTATGGATTATATTCAGTATTAGACATTTTAATACATATAATAAAAAATGTAACTGTCTGTACATGGAAGATATATGAGAAAAATTATTATTGGGACCTTTATCAACGCCTATAGTATCCAAAACAATGAATATTAGAATTTTTGTCTGATTGTCTGTGCGTTTGTGCACGCTATTCTCAGAAACTGCTTATCCGATTTAGATGTGGTTTTCACTAATGTATTGTGGTAAGCTTCACTTAACATATCCAATATAAACCAAAAGATAATAAAAAAATTTTGCCCAGTCACTTACACGCGGGCGAAGTCGTGGGCAGAGCTAGTTTTAAATAAATTGTGTTATTACTTAGGATATACCTCTACTACCATAAGCTACATACACACAGATATAAAGTAAGCTTAACTTATGAATATAGAAAAGCACAATTGTAACCTTATTTACTTCTAAATAATACAATTTAATTCAACTTGAGATTATAACCTCTAAATGTATGTGGAAAGTAAAACTGTCGCAGGTATAGTAAAAAGTTGGTAGTTAGCCATTTGTCCTACGATTGGTAGATTTTGTAATGGTAAATGTATTGTTTTTCTCATAAATGCGACAAAAACCTTAAAAATTTACTCGCACGAGTAATTGTTATAATATTTATTATATAATATGTATTTATTAAAAATATCGATAAGTAACCTCCTTCACTACAATAATAAATTTAAAAATATAAATCAATAAATACGTACTTTCCATAATAATACATCGGTGGACATCCAAATTGATAATCAATAATTTTGTGATGATAGAACTGTCAGAGAGCTTTTGCACACTTCTTTTAAGTCACACGTTTTAACATATATAAAAAACGCATTTGTCGTTACATTTTAGCTACCATAGTATTTTTTTCTTATAATAATATCTTCTATATAAGTGTTAAATGTAACCCAAGAATGTTTAATAGGTGACATCTTGAAGGATGGAGATATTCATATTACAACAATGAGTTCATAATGTATTATGACTCTCTGAGTCACATTAGCCGCAGTAATGACGGTTAAAATGTTGAGGTTACACAGGCGTGACAGAGTTAAAAGTACCATTGGAAGCAGGCAATGAGCTCAAAAGTTAGCAATGAAGTCCTCTGAACAGAAAAATTATAATATATTAATTGTATTTCTTTACATTGATACTGCTTTTACTGTGACAAACAATGAAATGTATAGATATCTGGGTAAATTGATCGGAGAGCGATTTTAAGCGTAAGTAAGCCAGTTCTCAATACCACAAGATTAAAGCTACGCAACTTTTTGTCGGCGCCTTGACATCTGTCAAAAATGCTGATAATTGATCCATGACATGGATGTTAGTATTTAAGACGCATACATTGTGTATTTTTTTAGTTTTATAACACAAAACATAATCTCCTTTCAAGGTTTCTATAGATCGATGTAACTCAATGGTACCAAAAAATATGACACCAACATTACGCACTTAAAACATACTTATACTTACGAAAAAATTCGATTCCCGCTAAAAACAATCTGTATTTTTTTTTTCTTTTTACGTCCATTAATTTTAGCAAGCAAAGGTTATATCTGATTATTTTGCTTGAGATATATTTATTAAAAATAAATTATTCGTAAGTCAGTCCGTATTATTCGAAACTAGCGAGAATGTATGAAGACTGATGAACACGGATGAAGCGAAGTCCAGACAACTGACATTCCACTCTATCTATATAACCCATGCGTCATGTATGTATGTCATGGCGAGAATCCTTAATCCTTTCTAATATTATAAATGTGAATGTAAGTTTGTATGTTACGCTTTCACGTAAAAACTACTTAACAGATCATCATAAAACTTTGTACACATATTCTTGGAGGTATTAGAAGTAACATAGGATACTTTTTATTGCAAAAATATCATTTTTACGAAAGATAAAAAGCCGTCCACGCCGACGAAGTCGCGGGCACAGCTAGTATCTAATAAATATGATTGTCACAGTAAAAGTAGCAATACAGTATATAAAATATAGCCTATTCCTTAGTGTCCTTAGCGGGTTGGTCTGTGTACACTATCTCTGCGTATTCTGTGGATGGAGGGGGCGGCTTTTCAGTAGCGGTCTGGTCACCCAGTTGCAGTTCGGCGTACACTACGCTTTTCTTGTCTTCAGAGAGTGGCTGGAAATAAAATTATAGCATTTAAATATATAATAAATAAGGCTAGAGAGATATGGCGGTCCATATCTCTCACCATATTATCACGCAGAGTCCCTTACGACCCCGTAATAACGAGAGAATAAATACTGATGAGTGTGTATAAAGCGAAAGAGGTCAGTCTACAGAACTGATGCTCTCTCTCTCTGCCTGCAATGGATATGTAGTAATAAATAATAAAAAAAAAACAAATTTCTAAGATCCATATATAGATTATGGGCAATTGGTATTTTGAAGAACCGTAGTTAGTGGCCAAGTGGTATAAGCAGTTGCCTTTGACAAAAACATTGCAGCTTCGATTTCCGACTACCAATGAGTTTTTCTGAACTTACGTACAGTGATTAGTCACACCACGTGCTTTACGGTGAAGGAAAACATCGAGAGGAAATCTGCATACGTCTGAGAAGACATTCAAAGGCGTATATACATACGTCGTGCTTGAGTAACGGCGATGGACTCACCATCTGTCACGTTGGCACCTAAAATATATCTCAAATGAAAAATTACACACTTCTGCCTAGATCTTACCTAAAATAAAAACGTACTTTGAACTGAACAAAGTCACGTACAAAAAAATCTAATGACCTCCGTTCCAAGGCTACGATTTATTTTAATGAAATGTCACAGAGATCCTATAACCGTGATCTCCTTGGGGTACCTTGTCCTCGGCCTTGGCGGCCTCCTGGGCGGCCTGCACGCGGTCTCTGCCCAGCGGCAGCGCCGCCCTCACGCGCGCGCCCAGCCCCGCCAGCCGCGACCTGACCGCGCCCCCAGCGCTTTCCGTGTCACTACTGACACACAACCATGCTGATCACATCTACTAGTTAACAAGCTTAGAAGTTGCGCCGTTTCATGCGGTTCGCGAAGTGAAAATTCTATTAAAAAACCACCATTTGCAAATATGCTTTTTGCACAATAACGATTTTTGTTAGCGGGAATCGAACCCGCAAAAGGTAAAAGATTTTTTTTTAAATTCTAACGAAGGATGATATTGTTAAGGTACACCTACCTTATTTACTGAAAGCCAAGATTCTAGCACGAGTTAAGTATGTGACTTAGGAATATTCAGATAGTATAACTATCATATTTTATATATTTTTATAGGGAGCAATTTTAATATGCTCTTAATTTTTATAGGGATGTCTCGAGGAAACTCTTTGAGGCCTCCCGTGACAAGAGTGCTGGCGAATATTTCGCTAAGCGAATCAGCATTGCCATACAACGTGGCAATGCCGCTAGTCTTCTTGGCACCCTTCCGCGTGACACAGATTTGGGTCATTTATTCTATTTATAGGTGGTTTATATTTATTATTACTTTCTCTTGTATATATAAATAAAAAACTTGAAAATATTAAAAAAAAAATCGATATTATACGTATGTATGTTTTTTCCTTCACGCAGAAACTACTGAACAAAATCGGATGAAATTTAACATAGGATAGATTGTTTGTTAGACTAAAACATGATTTTTGGTAAAGAAAACTTATGAATTCAGATTGCGCGGGATTCCACGGGGCTCCCTTCCAAATATTCCTAAATCGCCATTTTGAATTCTTACTTTTCAAGGTTTTTACCATTGAAGGAATGTATGTATCTTATGATATAAGGGCAAAACATTATTAAAGCAAGCATGCAAGCAAAGAAAGTGTTAGGAACGTACTTTTTAATAGGAATCTGGGTCGACTCTAAAAGCACATCCCCCGCAGGCGTCCTTACAAACAAAATAAGCTCTTATTTACAAAACTATAGAGTACTTAATATATTAGCCATACGCGACCTTGGTGGAGGGAGAGTTTATGTCTGGATCTAATTAATTCAGGTTTTTTATATATAAAAAGACAGATTATTATTTACACGAAAATAAAAAAAAGCAAGGCCATTTTATTTACATTCAGAGTGCACATTTTGCAGACCGTGTCCCAAAGGAAATAGAAATGGAGACCCTAATAGCCGTACATACGACCCGCCTGATGGTAAGCGGTTTCCGGTACATTATACAGATTGATGTTTTATAAATAGACTAGCTGTCCCGCCCAGCTTCGCCCGGGTGAAAAAGGCACTGAAACACGATCGCACCGCCACCAATCGAGTCAAATTGTGATGTAAGCTATCTTATCTTTTAAGTTGGATCAAACTGCACATGGTGTGCAAAATTGATTGAAATCGGTTAAGTAGTAAAAAATTACGAGATAGATTATGTTCAAATAATTAATTTTACACTTTAGCTCAAATTCATGTAAACTGCTCCTAAGTCGGTGTTGATGAAGTCATACACCTATATTGATTACGTAAGTACAGATACGATTTACACAAAATACTAAAATCCGTGGTGGCTGAGTGGTTCGAGCAGTTGCCTGCGACGCAAAAGGTCGCAAGTTCGAATCCCGACTGTACCAATAAGTTTTTCTGAACTTAAGTACAGTGATTAGTCACACCACGAGCTTTGCGTTGAAGGAAAACATCGAGAGGAAACCTGCATACGTCTGAGAAGAAATTCAAAGGCGTGTGTATAATCGTGCTTGAGTAACGGCGATGGACTCGCCATCTGTCACGTTGGCACCTAATATACCTCTGGCGGAAAGTGGGTGTGTGGGTATTACCTATACACCTCTGCCTACCCCTTCGGGGACCCTTGAGGAAAGGCGTAAGGATAATATGCCTAATGATAATATTCCATGGCTACATGGGAATGATAACTATCGTTCCCTTCTCACTCGTTCATAATTATAAAAATTACTTAACGTATTGATCCTAAGTTACTTAAAAATGTTAACAAAACATCAATCTGAAACCTTCGTACGTCTATGTATGCAAGTGTCACTCTCGCGAAGACAACGAATGAATGAACGGGAATGATAACTTTCGTTCCCTATCCATTCATTCTTAATTCTAGAATGTAAGAAGAGAAACTTACGATTCGCCAGAACTTTTTGTGTGATCACGTCCCCGGCCTGAAAGTAAAATTAAATATGATATATTTTTATTGCAAAAAGTATTTATTTATCGTTGATTTTTATATTAACTGAACATATAAACCCCTGCATTTAATGATCATAAGATTCCAAAAGCGTTGCACCATCCTACATTATTTTTTTATTACTACAAATGCGAAAGTTTTTACGATGTTTATTCCTGTTTCACGCATAAACTACTGGACGGTATTGAATGAAATTTGGCACAGAGTTAGATGCTTTATTCCAGTAAAAAAAATACACGTGAAAAACCGTGGGGCACATGCTAAAGAAAAGATTGCCAAATAATTTACCTACCGAGTTCTGATGGCAGACATATAATGTAATTAGTAACACACACAGGTTACGGATATATTAAAAAAAATTAAGTGCACATATATGATATTATGAGTTATAAAATCGACTGTACCAGTGAGTTTTTCCGAACTCAAGTACAGTGATTGGTCACACCACGAGCTTGGTGAAGGAAAACATCGAGAGGAAACCTGCATACGTCTGAGAAGACATTCAAAGTGTATAGTTGTGGTTGAGAATCGGCAACAGACTGGCCATCCTTAACGGAGGCACCTAAATTCCCTCTATTATAAAGTCGAGACTGTGTACACCCCTGCCTACCCTAGGGACTCTCTAGGAAAGGCGTGCAGATAAAAATGTATATACAAGTTCTATCGTTGTAGATATATATGTTCAAACATATATGTCGCTTTTAAAAGCTTATTACAACTTATAGATCACATTTTGTGATGTGCTGTTTATAAGTATTTATATACATTTCAAAATATTAATTGTATGACAAGCTATACCGCCCGTTTGGATGAAAACATGATCGACCACGATCACAGCGCCATCTCTCGGATCCAATTGTGAATCTAAACCATCCAGGGATTCGTGCAAATACACGCAATGTATACGCAAATACAATCATCAAAATAGGTCGAGCCTTTCTCGAAGTTTAGCGATATTAATGACCACCGATTGATTTATATTATATAAAGGTAATTCAATAAGTGATCCAGTTAATTTAATTAGTAATTATTTGAAGTAGACTACAAAAAAGTTTTTCATTTAAAATTAGGTTAATATTAAATGAGAAAATTTTCATTATTTTTAATGTTACAATCAAAGTTGAAGAAAAATTCGTTACGTTGGTACACGGTGGTGGACACATAGAAAGGATGAGCGAAGAAAGATTGACGAAACAGATATA